>JAPQNM010000047.1:2158245-2200745 GCA_029783475.1 Metacarcinus magister
CATCCGAATTGAACAGAGAAACCCAAAACTCCCTTCAACTTTACACTGTACCACATTTTCCTTCGCCGCCAACCTTGCCTTTCCTCTGCTTCCCTCTCCTCTCCTCCCCTTCCTCTGCTCTCATCTTCACTCTTTCACCTGTCACTTCTTCCTTCATCGTGTTCCATTCACTCCGCCTATCTCTTCCTCCCTTCTCGCTTTTCCTCACCCTTTCTATCCACTTTCCTCTCCTATCTCTTCTTCCCTCTCTTTGAGCTCTCTTTTCTTTCTTCTGGTATCTCTATTCTTCCCTTTCTCTCCTATCCATGCAGTATATCACCATTTTCTTTCCTCTCTTCCTTTAGTCTATTATTCCACATATACTCCAGCTTTTCTATTTTCACTACACTTCCTGATCTCTCTTTTCTTTATTCTAATACCTCCATTCTTCCTCTCCTCTCCTATCCATTCCGTATATTATCACCATCTTCCTTCCTCTTTTTCCTTTAGTCCATCATTCCACATTTTCTCCATTATTTCCGTTTTCTTCCGCCAGGATATCGAGACGTTTGACCTTGAGGATTTTAAATACAACTTCGTCAACATGACCGCCTTTAGACTCGTGGACTCGGAACACTACCGGGTCAAGAGAGTTCTCAAGGACATGGAGAAGTTTCAGCCCATCGGTCACAACATTCTTAACCAGAGTCGAGTGATACAGGTAAGGTGGATTATAGTTTAGTTTACGTTCGCTATGAAAATAAATAAAAGAGGAAGGTAAGTAAAAGAGGTTAGATTTTGATGGAAAAACCCACAGCATCACAACCAGCCAATGACGTGAATATAATTGACAAGGAACAGACTAGGATCAATATTGATAGTCTAGGAATAGGGAAAGCAGGCCAATTCAACCTTTTAAAAGATAAATTAAATCTCTCTCGCTCTCTCGCTCTCTCGCTCTCTCTCTCTCTCTCTCTCTCTCTCTCTCTCTCTCTCTCTCTCTCTCTCTCTCTCTCACAGATCGAGCCAGCCCTCCTTTACGACAGTGTGCATGTGTTCGCCTTGGGTCTGCAGGCATTGGAACGTTCGACAACCTTGAAGGTGTCCAATCTATCCTGTGACCACGAGCTGCCTTGGGGTGACGGCTCCTCACTCTTCAACTACATCAACTCGGTGTGTGTGTGTGTGTGTGTGTGTGTGTGTGTGTGTGTGTGTGTGTGTGTGTGTGTGTGTGTGTGTGTGTGTGTGTGTGTGTGTGTGTGTGTGTGTGTGTGTGTGTGTGTGTGTGTGTGTGGTGTGTGTGTGTGTGTGTGTGTGTGTGTGTGTGTGTGTGTGTGTGTGTGTGTGTGTGTGTGTGTGTGTGGTGTGTGTGTGTGTGTGTGTGTGTGTGTGTGTGTGTGTGTGTGTGTGTGTGTGTGTGTGTGTGTGTGGTGTGTGTGTGTGTGTGTGGTGTGTGTGTGTGTGTGTGTGTGTGTGTGTGTGTGTGTGTGTGTGTGTGTGTGTGTGTGTGTGTGTGTGTGTGTGTGTGTGTGTGGTGTGTGTGTGTGTGTGTGTGTGTGTGTGTGTGTGTGTGTGTGTGTGTGTGTGGTGTGTGTGTGTGTGTGTGTGTGTGTGTGTGTGTGTGTGTGTGTGTGTGTGTGTGTGTGTGTGTGTGTGTGTGTGTGTGTGTGTGTGTGTGTGTGTGTGTGTGTGTGTGTGTGTGGTGTGTGTGTGTGTGTGTGTGTGTGTGTGTGTGTGTGTGTGTGTGTGTGTGGTGTGTGTGTGTGTGTGTGGTGTGTGTGTGTGTGTGTGTGTGTGTGTGTGTGTGTGTGTGTGTGTGTGTGTGTGTGTGTGTGTGTGTGTGTGTGTGTGTGTGTGTGGTGTGTGTGTGTGTGTGGTGTGTGTGTGTGTGTGTGTGTGTGTGTGTGTGTGTGTGTGTGTGTGTGTGTGTGTGTGTGTGTGTGTGTGTGTGTGTGTGGTGTGTGTGTGTGTGTGTGTGTGTGTGTGTGTGTGTGTGTGTGTGTGTGTGTGTGTGTGTGTGGTGTGTGTGTGTGTGTGTGTGTGTGTGTGTGTGTGTGTGTGTGTGTGTGTGTGTGTAATAATAATAAATTAACCCCATCAACATTATCTTCAACATCTCCCCAAAACCAATCCATTATCAGCCCAAGCTTCCTTATGGTTCCTAACTTCCTTATTTCGCTTCCTTAATGTTAGAGTGAGCGGCATTGATGATACAAAAGGTTCCACTGGGGGCGGCGACCCTCGTTTATGTTACGATAATGGGCCGTAAAGATTATTTGGAAGCGTGAAGGGAGGAGGTCCGTGGAAACAATGGAATGGAATGGAAGGAGAAAGGCATTGAGAAGGCAGGAGGAAAGGGTAATTTGCAGTAAAAGATTCTCAAAACGTACGCCATTTTTCACACTTTTTATTCAATGTTTCAATTTTTTGTGTTTTTCCTGATCAGTTTCATTCTATTATTCTATTACGTTTTTTGGGTCACGAGTTTAATAACAATTAAATCTAATCCAGTCTAATCAAACAATAATTAAACAAAAGTATGTTATTATCACTGATCCCGTAAATACTAAAGAAGAAAAGTGATAGAAAAATTATAAATACGTAATGATAAATCCGAAAATATATTTCATGGAGATTTATTTTCAAATTAACCTTATTTTTTTTTCTTTCAAGCGTTGCGGAATATAATGCTATAAATATTTGTGTCCATAATTGTGTAGCGCAAACAGGAAGGTCGTGCTTTTAATAACAAAATAATTACCTCGTGTATAGCCGAGTTAAGCCATTTTCAGACGCTGTCCCTTCCTTTCCCTTCCTTCCTTCCTTGCGTTGTTCCATAAAATTATCCTCATAGAAAGGAAATATTAAAAACATAACTGAACTAAACACATGCTTCCATATTAACATTCTAGCAGCGTGTTTCCAGAGTTCTCTTAATATAAAAATGACTTCAGTAGCACAAAGGCAATAGGCAAGAGTGCAAAACAGTACCTACAAAAAAGGATTCAAGAGAAGTTTCATATCATTCTTGCGCCATTACGACAAACGCCATTAATGAATCTTTTTTTTATATACATCTGAAAGTGATTTACATGTCGAGGTCATTGCAAGTCGTGTGAAAAATTATGCAATCATTTATTATTCATGAGTGGACGTGACGGTGTGAGTTAATTATATAGTGTTGATGCGTGTATGTATGTATGAACGAACCTTATTGTTTTATCCATACTTTACTATCTAATTATTCTATATATACACACGTTTAAAAGTAATATATATTTTCTACCTTTCCTTTCCTTCCTGTATCATCCCATTCTCTGCGATCCTCCATTTCCTTCTCCATTCAACCCTACTCTCCTCCTCTCTGTCCTTCCTTCCTCCCCTCTCGTCCTAATTGTCCTTCCTTCCCTCCCTCACTTATTCGATTCCATCACTTCACCTTCCTCCTCTCCCTCTTCCACCACCACCCTCCTTTTCCCTCCTCCCTCCTCCTCCTTCTCCTCTTCCAATCATCCTCCTCTTCCTTCTCGTCCCAAAGGTGGAGTTTCGGGGCATCACGGGACCCATCCAGTTCAAGGAAGGAAGGAGAACAAACTTCAAACTTGACATTCTGAAGCTGAAGCAACACTCCCTGGTGAAGGTGAGAGAGAGAGGAGAGAGAGAGAGAGAGAGAGAGAGAGAGAGAGAGAGAGAATTGTGGATGAGAGAGAAGGGAAAGGGAAATTGTATTACCAAAGGGCCGACACAACCTCACTAATTCGATTGGTCGCATTTAAATAATCACATCACCCTGGCGTTTAGGTGTTCAGGTAAAGTTTGAGGCCACACCCAGATGTGTGTGCGTGTGCGTGTGTGTGTGTGTGTGTGTGTGTGTGTGTGTGTGTGTGTGTGTGTGTGTGTTAATTCCCCTACCATTTATCTATGTCCATTTCTTTATGTATGTATGCATGTAGGTATGTATGTATATGTATGTATGTATATGTATGTATCTTCCTCAGGTGGGCGAGTGGGGTCCGGGGTCAGGGGTCAACATCACGGACAGAGCGGCCTTCTATGACCCCGGAACTATGAACGTGACCCTGCTGGTGACCACGAACCTGGTAAGTTAATGTACACACACACACGCACACACGCACACACGCACACACACACACACACACACACACACACACACACACACACACACACACACACACACACATGTAAACCTTTTCCCATCCCATCATCTTTATCTCATCTTCTGTTGCCTAGTTCCTTTTACTTCTTCTTCCTTGCATCTTCAGACAGGCAAGGAAGCAGGGAGAAAGGATTAGTAGGGAGTGAAAACAAAGGGAGCTTAATGTACAGTAAAAGGGAGGTTGAAGCGAGATAACAAACGAGGGTGTAGAGAGAAGTATGTATCTGATTCAAAGGAAAGCGAACGTTTAGTAAGTAGGGAATGTAGGAAATGGAAGGAATGTTAGTGTCATGTACCACCACCATCACCACCCACTCGCAAAAATGTCTAAAATTCAGGAAACAGAGATTTCAGGTATTTTTCTTCGTGTACTCGACTGTTTAACTGATAAAAAAAATTGATAAAATTGATAAAAACAACTCCGCACTATATTTTACTATTATGTTTTAGATTAATGTTGATCTATGGTAATTATAGTCTCGTTATGTGGCTAATTACAGGTCATTTGTATTCGCCAAGTGACTGTTGAAAGTTGTTACATATTCATTTACCTCAACTATCACGAATATGAGTTGTAAAAAAACGTAACAAAAGTATAGTGTCAGTACTCGGTAATTTTCACTCTCAGCCACTTCACATTCAACTGATGCAACAAACTATACACACACCGCACCCAACACCAAGAGTTTCCAGGTAGTTTACATAGTTAGCGAGAATACTAGTGAAATGGTGGCGCTATTTGAAACGTGGCAAGAATAGTTACCGATATACAAGTCACTACAAAGGCCTCGACTATCTTTGAAGACGGACCATGAATACGACAAAGGCTCCCGTTGCTAAGGAGAGTCTAGTGAGAGGCCTCTAGCGGTGACGAGGCGAACTCACAATCAATAGAGTCTAATGTATTAAGAATTTTCGTGGCAAAAAATTATAGGAACACTGAAACTAAAGAAAATAAAAGTGAAGGTGTATAATTTCTCTTATATTTCTCCATACGTTTGTGAAATAATGGACTTGCAAAACAGGAAGGAATTTTATTTGAACTCCGAGATGAAAATATTACCAGATATTAATGATTTTTCCGTTAATTAAATCTCTTTGAAGTGTCTATCTTTGTTTTCCTCTCTCTCCTCTTTCTTTTTTTCCTCTCGTCAAGTGGGATGAACAATACAGGTCCATTATCCAGTTAATTACCTAGTTTATTCAGGTCTTACCCCCGTTAACCCCAATTATTTTTCTCGTAATCTCTCCACTGCGTCCTTGGCACACCCTGCCCACCCTACTTAGTCGTACAACACGCTATCAAATTTCACAACCAAGCAATGACATTTATTCAGTATTAAGTTTAGTATTTTAGGAACCTAAAAACACACCTAAGAATGAATACAACACTTAATATTATTCATAAACACAACTTTTACTCATCCACTACAACCATACTCTATCTCACTTCACTTTCCATCAATCCCCAACCTTTTGTAGCTCCCTATCCACCACACACACACCAACGCAGACACACTACACCACCACACTACACCACCACACCTCACAGCACTTTCCTACCATACAATTACCATCCCTACCTTACCACAAGTCACACGCACACATATCTTTCACATAACGAGCTACAAATCACTCTTCCTTCACCACCACCACCACCACCACCAGGACAACCCCTTTATGATGATGCGTCCGGGAAAGAACTTCACCGGCAACCAACGCTTCTACGGATTCTGTGTGGACCTCCTGCACGAGATTTCGGTTCATGCGGGTTTCGACTACATTCTCGAGATCTCACCAGAGGGGGTTTACGGAGCTCCGAATCCTGTAACGGGAGAGTGGAACGGAATTGTGAAGCAGCTCATGTCTGGGGTATTCTAATCCGAGTCACTGGTTCGAGTAGTGTATTAATGAAGAAGCTTACACGTTTATAAAGGATTGGATTGCTTTCCGTATAGTTTTATATTGATTACGTGTAGTATTTGAGGCGTTAGTAGTAGTAATAAGGTGTAGTAATATGTTATGACTCGCTAAAGTGAAGCCCAGTAATGATTTTCGAAGGTATGGTTTGATGTTTCAGTTCAAAGATTCGAGTACTGGTTTGGCTGTTAAGATCTCTCTCTCTCTCTCTCTCTCTCTCTCTCTCTCTCTCTCTCTCTCTCTCTCTCTCTCTCTCTCTCTCTCTCTCTCTCTCTCTCTCTCTCTCTTTATTTTCGCGCCAAAACTCAGCCATCCCAAGCACCTGTCTACAAGCGTTCATTAGAGCGTACTGCGTAATTAACCTGTGTAAATACCTGCTAATTTGAACTTTGATTATACTTGCTACCTGTGTACTTTCTATGGATAGGTGTACACGTCGACTCTACTCTACGTTTGAACTAATGGTGTACTGATTATCTTTACAGGGAATGTACTGTATTACTACTAAACTGTATTTTTGTAATCTATGGAAATTGATTAATATGTCACTGAGCTGCATAAATCTCTTAGTGTATTATTAACTTCTCTCTCTCTCTCTCTCTCTCTCTCTCTCTCTCTCTCTCTCTCTCTCTCTCTCTCTCTCTCTCTCTCTCTCTCTCTCTCACACACACACGTCATTCTCAAGCTATAAACTAAACTTGGATTGAGGTGAAGCTTATAGTGACCCAAAGTTGAGAATTAATGCAAAGAGAAGTTTATAGAGAGTTACTGTTGCTGACATTCTAAAGGATGAATCATTATTATTATTATTATTATTATTATTATTATTATGATTATTATTATTATTATTATCAATGTAATTATTATGATTATCCTTGTTATTTTATCACTCTTATCATTATTTATTTTATATCAATGCAAATAATTATAAGTTTGTAGCTACATAATCGCAGATATATATTCTACCATTAAGTTATATGAATAGATTGCTGAACAGATAGATATACAGATACAGATAGACGGATAAAATAATGTACGTATGTGTGTGTGTGTGAGAGAGAGAGAGAGAGAGAGAGAGAGAGAGAGAGAGAGAGAGAGAGAGAGAGAGAGAGAGAGAGAGAGAGAGAGAGAGAGAGTGTGTATGCGTGTGTTTCGGCTATTACCCAACCCTTCCTCAACCATTACAATCATTACTACTACTACTACAGTCTCCCTTTGTGTCCATCCATCACCACTATCTTGATTCACCATCGTCACCACAACGTCACACTCTCCTTCTATTTCCCTCCATCACCATCACCATCATCACCATCACCATCTCCAGAAACGCCTTTGATATATATCCCAATTAATCCTCTGGTACTCCCAACCCTTTGTCTCCTCCTCCTCCTCCTCCTCCTCCTCCTCCTCCTTCTCCTTCTCCTCCTCCTCCTCCTCCTCCTCCTCCTCCTCCTCCTCTTCACTAAAATAAGTCACCTCATCAATTGGTTTAGCTACATAATTTTCCTATATTCCTGTCTTCTTATTCCTAATTATCTTCTTTTCTTCTTTCCTCCTCCTCCTCCTCCTCCTCCTCCTCCTCCTCCTCCTCCTCCTCCTCCTCCTCCCTTATGTAACATCTATCGAGGCTTCGAAAGGCTATTACATTTCCTAATTGGTTGTGATCGTCTTTAGAGGATTAGCAGAGGGATTGGAGCGCTTTTGTGGCGTTCAGTTGGGATTAGCGAGCGCTTGATTGGGTCGGATCTTATGTGTGTGTGTGTGTGTGTGTGTGTGTGTGTGTGTGTGTGTGTGTGTGTGTGTGTGTGTGTGTGTGTGTGTGTGTGTGTGTTTGAACTCTCCTACAGCACCACCATAACTACAATCACTCCTCACTCTCCTTCACCACCACCACCACCACCACCACCACCACCACCACCACCACCGCCACCACCGCTACCAGGACGCGCCGCACATCATGTTAAAGAAGGGAGATAACCTCACTGGGAATGACCGCTACGAGGGCTTCTGTGTGGATATGCTACACGACATCGCTTCACTCATAGGCTTCCGTTACGTCATCCAGGTGTCGCCCTCCAGGACCTACGGCATACAAGACCCGAGCACAGGAGAGTGGAACGGCATTGTGAAGGAACTGCAGGAGAACGTACGTCAAGAGGAAGGAGGAGGAGGAGGAGGATTATCATTTCACCATTTTCCTGTTGTTGTTTTTGGCCTTACGGGTTTTCTTACTGCTGTTGTTTGATCCGTTTATATTTTTATTGATGTTATTTATTTTTTTATGTGGTCTTTCTTTTTTTTTGCATGAAAGAGAATATGTTGTTGTTGTTGTTGTTGTTGCACGTGTCACTGTGAGTTATAAGTAAAGTGTTTTCTCTCTTCTTTTATTCTCTCTCCTTTCTCTTGCCTTATTCTTTTTTTTTCCAAATGATCTAGGTTTCACTTGATACAGATACTCACAGGCTGTCATGACACTCCTTCCTGCCAGATTGAAGTGATAAACAGCCTTAAAAGTATTGTTAGGTGACTCTTAAGATGTTTCTCTTTTTCTTTTTGTCATGAATAAGGAACAATCAAAATTTCAATGTTAAGCATACTGTTGATGGGTGCTCTGTTTTTTATCGCTCTTATAGCAATGAAACTTCGCCCTTTGAGAATCATCCCTTCGAAGATATACACTGCAGGCTATCAGAGAATACTTTACTGCCTTTAACCCGAGTGTGTCTTAGGTATTCTTCTTTTCACGCGGTTTTATCTGCATTGTTTCTTGTATAACAGAAGCAACCTATTTGTTTCATAAGCTCCTCACATTCTTATAAGTATTCCTTCCTTTCTTTTCCTTTTCTTTTCTCTCAATTTTTTTTTAAGTTAGGAGGTATTCTCGTTATCAGTTCGCATGTCCAAATATTCAATCTTGTTAACGGCTCACTTTTACTGGGTCTCGTGAAAACCTGTGTTCGATTAAAACTTGTTGTATTCACTCTTCCGCATCGTGTGTCACTGTGGCGTGGTCAAAACATTGTTATTTGGACCACCTTGCCTTGCCTTGCCTTGCACCGCCCCACTCCCTCTTGCATACTTCAAACGATGCATTTTTCCACAGCTTTGCCTTGTCCCGTGATCTTCCTCGCATGGTTAAAAACAACGACTTTTCTCCTTCCTTTAACGCCTCGCAATATTTTCCACTTTTGTTTTTTCTGACTGTGAAGATTTTTTGTTTTGTTTTTGTTGATGCTGTTACGTTATTTGTATCTCGTCTCGGTACATCTTGTTAATTTAATACTGATACTTGTTTGTTGATATGCATGGTTTGTATATGTGTTTATGTGAACATTATCAAGTTTGTGTTTTAGGTTTAAACATTGTAAGATAAGGAATGATGGCAGTTTTGACTAATTTTACTAATGTTTCATGTGTTTATGGACAATTCCTACATATTCTAAATCATGAAAAAAGTATTACAATGCAAGGTAGGTGTTTTGATCGCTTTTAGTGTATCTATCCTTCAACCTATGTATGTATAGCAGAAAGTAGACATTACCGGCATGCAAGTAGATAGAAACACGTACATTCTATAGATATAAATTAGCAATAACACACCAAGTACCTCTTAAACCATGTACTGTAGTCATAGGAATAAGAATGATAACTATAACCCAACATAACACTAATAATAAACAATAAAATATAAGTATCAAGTAACAAAATACAGAATAACAATATACAGAACAGGTCACAGAATAGGTATGTTGTCAACCAGCCCTAACAAGTAACATTAAAGCATTTTGACACAGCCTCATTAATTTCCCCTCGCCCTGACCAGAGGAAGGGAAGGAGAGCTGATAAGGGGAGAGTCATCTATTCCAGCACGAGGGAGATGAGGGTAGGGCTGTCTGATATGAGAAAGGGAAAGTTGCTAGGGTAAGAGAAGGAGAAATAGAAGGGAATGGCAAGATAATGTGTGTTTATATATAGAACTAATGTTTACTTTATGTGTGTGTTTATATATAGACTAATGATATGCGTCTCTCTCTCTCTCTCTCTCTCTCTCTCTCTCTCTCTCTCTCTCTCTCTCTCTCTCTCTCTCTCTCTCTCTCTCTCTCTCTCTCTCCAGAAAGCCGATCTTGCCATAGGTTCAATGACTATCAACTACGCCAGAGAGAATGTCATTGACTTCACCAAACCATTCATGAACGTCGGTATTGGCATCTTATTTAAGGTAAGTGTGTGTGTGTGTGTGTGTGTGTGTGTGTGTGTGTGTGTGTGTGTGTGTGTGTGTGTGTGTGTGTGTGTGTGTGTGTGTTACAATCCTCCTCCTCACCCTTCTTACTCTATCTTCCTTTCCACTCCAGTTTACTTTCCCTTCCCGTTTTCTTTGGTGATTTTTCTTGTCTTGGCAGCGTTGTGTTACAGAAATTTGACCCTTGTGATGATTGGGGTATAGGTGGGAGTGGAGGCTATGGTGTGTGTGTGTGTGTGTGTGTGTGTGTGTGTGTGTGTGTGTGTGTGTGTGTGTGTGTGTGTGTGTGTGTGTGTGTGTGTTAATAGTTTTTTTTTTTCTATACAAATGGAACACATTCTAGTTTTTTTCTTTTTTTTTTCTCTTTTTTTTTCTTTTTATTTGTTTTTTTCTTTTTCTTGTATTTCTTTTCTTCATTTTTTTTCTTCTTTTTTTCTCGCAGTGTTCCTTGTTTTCCCCCTTAAAGGTTCTTGGGAATCAACACAGTTCATCCTTGACCTTTCATTCTGTTTACCAATTGTCCCTCCCGCGTCCTTTTCCCTCTCATCTTTGTCTTTCAGTTCCGCCTCCTGTTTACTCTCTCTCTCTCTCTCTCTCTCTCTCTCTCTCTCTCTCTCTCTCTCTCTCTCTCTCTCTCTCTCTCTCTGATTTTTCTTTATTTAATACTCTTATGTGCTTTTCCCTTTTAATTTATGGTTTATTTTATAGTATTTTATTTATTTTTTTTTTTTTTTACTATTTTGGGGGTCCTTTGTCGCGCCACGAATGCAATCAACGAATGTATCAATCAATCTTTTCATCCTCAGCTCTCTTTCTCTCTCTTTTTACTTCTATTCTTCCTTCCATCCTTTCCAATTTTTTTCTCCTCCTTATCCCAAGCCACCATCTCTTTTTCTTTCCTCTCCTCTCCTCTCTCTCCTCGACTCATTCTTTACCTCTTTCACTAGTTCACTCTTATCTCTGTCGTCCTTCATTTTCCCTTTTTTCCCCTCCCCCCTATCACTCCTCCGATAGACGCCACATTTCCTTCTTCCTTCCCTCACTACGCTTACACTCGTTTTTCCAGTCCCCTTTTCCCCTTCTATTTACATCTATAATCCTCCCTTTCTCTAACATCCTCACCTAATTAACTCCATCTTTTCATCTCTTCCGCCACTAGTCACATCTCATTATATTTTTTTTCCTTAATGGTAGTTTGTTGTTGGGTTTTTTTCGATCTCATCTTCCTTCAACATTTCTCTAACTTTTATTAACTCCTTTTTATCTCTCTTAACAGGTTCCTACGAGCCAGCAAACTCGTCTCTTCTCCTTCATGAATCCGCTAGCCATAGAAATCTGGCTGTACGTTCTTGCTGCTTACGTCCTGGTCTCAATCACAATGTTTATCGTGGCTCGGTTCTCCCCCTACGAATGGTACAACCCACACCCTTGCGCACAGGAAAGCGACGTGGTGGAAAATCAGTTCTCTCTCTCTAACAGCTTCTGGTTCACTATTGGCACTCTCATGCAGCAAGGATCCGATCTGAACCCTAAGGTGAGTGAGTGTGAGTGAGGTGTGTGCATAAAAGTGTAGAAATTGTGATATGTTTCCCCAAGTATAAAGTTTAGCGGAGGAATGAAAGTTGAGGGTGCTTGAATCTGCTGTGAGGGAGGGAGAAGGGAGGATGAATTGTTGAGGTGGTGATGGGTGATGATGGGGTTTGGTGAAGGGTGATGTGAGTGAGTGAAGGGTGAGTGTGGGTGATGCTGTAATGGATAGGTGGGTGGGTGGGTGGCAGTGTTGGGTGTAGGGAACGGGAGTGACGAGCTGTCAATCAATTATGTCTAACTTTGGAAATGTGTGTGTGTGTGTGTGTGTGTGTGTGTGTGTGTGTGTGTGTGTGTGTGTGTGTGTGTGTGTGTGTGTGTGTGTGTGTGTATGTGTGTGTGTCAAGGCCATACACTGTAAAAAAGCTATAATTCTAGATCTATTAAAAGAAAAGTGAGAGGTAGTTCCACAAATATGCAAAAGTGAGGAGGAAGATTTTGGGAGTGACTGGGATGAGAGAGGTAAAGACTCTGTTTAAGGGGGGAAGGGGAAGGGGAAGGGGAAGGTGGGTGAGGGAGAGGGAAGGGGAAGAGAAAGGAGGGGAGAAGGGAGTGGGGGGATGAGTATGATCGACATGCACCAAGTTATGAGGGGAGTGTGTGTGACAGTGATGGATGGGATCTGTCTGTGTGGTTCAGCAACTCATCAAACAAACCTTGATGAATGAGCTCCACACTAACCATATTGAAAGTGATGATGACAATGATGAGATAAGGAGAAGATGAAGAATAGGAGGAGGAGTAAGAGGAGGAGGTAGAATAAGACATATCACTAAGACAGTAAAGATAATTGAACTTAACTTAATACGCAGTGAAGTGATCTATTTATGTCAACAAGTTTGCCCACACAATATATTTTCTTCGAGAGCTCACACCTGTCTGACACTATGTATGTATGTATGTATGCAATGTTTGTATAGTGTATGTATGCAATGTTTGTATAGTGTATGTATGCAATGTTTGTATAGTGTATGTATGCAATGTTTGTATAGTGTATGTATGCAATGTGTAAATATATGCATGCCAAATTTAAACTTTTCAAACAATTCACAACACATTCGTTCATGCACACACACACACACGCAAACAAATAAACAAACTCACATATGCATTATAGCAACATAGAATAACACTCTCTCTCTCCTCACTCTCTCTCTCTCTGCTTCCTCTACTCTCAACGCTGATGCCCACGCCCACTCCTGCAGGCGTGTTCTACCCGTATCGTGGGCGGCATCTGGTGGTTCTTCACACTCATCATCATCTCCTCCTACACAGCCAACCTCGCCGCCTTCCTCACCGTCGAGAGGATGATCACGCCCATTGGTAAGTCAAAATGGTGATCAATCATTTAATATTACATCTTTTTTCCTCTCCTCATCGGATTTCTTTAGTTGTGTGTGATTGTATTGAAGAAATTGGAGAACCCGTTTCGGTGTTATTTATTTAGGAACATAATTTCGTTTGAGGTCCACACTCTTACGGTTCTTATGTAGTGGTTCCTGATCTTTGCTTTGACACTTCACCTAAATAGTACTTTCCGTGACCATCATTATCATATGTGTTTGTTGTCCATATATGAGATTATTAGTGTTAATATCCAATGTAATGATGGCAGTAGTTGAAGGAAACAAACAAGTGAACAGTCTTCGTCGTCCCCAGCAGGCCACGGCCCCAAATGGCAACCCTGTGAGGCATCATTGTCTTTTAAACTCCAAAAAGTCCTCGGTCGTGGAAATGAAGTTATTATCATCATCAAACAATTCTTTTTCCAACGAATTCTTTCTTCATATTCGAGAATTGATGGAAATTTGCCAGCACTAAATCAGAAGATTATATCGACTTTTAAATTACTTCAGTCAGTCACGCACTGCAGACATGGTGACAAAACACTTGTCAGATCGAGAATTGGTCTGGTAAAACTGAATGCCTTTTGTCAGATTTCAAGAACATATCATTTATTTATCCTCATGCAACTCTTTAAGTCTGTTGGCAAATGGCCTTAAGCAGGATAAATAGAATCCTAAAATAAATAAAGATAGAAAATAAAATGCCTTGCCTGATGTATTGCCATTGCATTGACATCAAAATCTACTGCCAAAAATGTATGATTCTCAAGCCACAAGGTCATTTTGATGCGATACTGATAAGAAGTAGGAACGCGAGGCACACACCAGAAGCCATCTCCCAAGGCTGCATCAACATGAGGTGTGGGTAGTAGCCGTTTTAGATGCAAATACCTGATCATAATGCAACACACAAGGGATTACATTTTCACGAATAACTGTTAACATCCAAACTTTCAAATTTCGGAAAAGGTGTAATAAATTATTGTTCATAAGAAGAAAAGTTTTTGTTGAATATGCCAAGACTCATTGACTTGGCTTTACATACATTTTCAAGGTTTAAGGTTTACTCGTGCAGCGAAGGAGAGGAGGAACATGGCACGAACTAAAATCGCAATAATAAAACGAGAGGATGAAACCTACGAAAGACAATTATTTTTCTGTTTGGTAATGCGTTTGTTTAAAGGAAAAGAGAATTCACCTAATAACATCAGATGCTTTTCACACACACACACAAACACACACACACACACACACACACACACACACACACACACACACACACACACACACACACACACACACACACGAGAGAAAATATTATGCTGACTGGCAACTCTTCTTTTGGAGCAGGTCACGAACCAATAAAGATTACCTACCATGAGCCCACTCCTCCTCCTCCTCCTCCTCCTCCTCCTCCTCCTTTTGCTCCTCCCCGAAAAGTTGGAATGAGATAGGTGGAGCTGTGGTTAGCTGTACGGAAGAGTTTTTGGTGAGCTTATTGGGAACTTTTCACCTCTTGATCAAAATATGAGGAAAAAGGAGAGTGTGGGAGGAAGGAAAACGAAAGGAAGGGAGAGGAATAACTTTGTGAATAGATAGATAAGAAAGAAGGAAAAAAAATCAGAATATGAGAGGCAAGCGAAAGGGAGGAAGGAAGGAAGGGAGGAAGGGAGGAGGAGCAGGAGATGAGAGGCAAGGAGGGAGGGAAGTAACTTGATTCATTTCCACAAACGAGGAAGAAGAAAAAAAGTTGGATTCAGAAGAAATTAGGACAGGATGATAAAGAACCAAAGAGAGAGAGAGAGAGAGAGAGAGAGAGAGAGAGAGAGAGAGAGAGAGAGAGAGAGAGAGAGAGAGAGAGAGAGAGAGAGAGAGAGAGAGAGAGAGAGAGCAGTTCGTGTATTACAGAGGGAGCGGAGGATCTAGCAGCCCAGAAGGAGATATCCTACGGTTCTCTTGCAGGAGGTACCACTACTACTTTCTTCAGGGTAAGAGTAACCAACCCACTTATACATTTTCTTTTTCTCTTATTTTATTCCTTTCAGCAATTGCCCGTGAACGATGTCTTGCTATTTATACTTTTCAATCTGTTTTGTTCATTTTCTTTCAGATATTTTACTGTCGTGTGTGTGTGTGTGTGTGTGTGTGTGTGTGTGTGTGTGTGTGTGTGTGTGTGTGTGTGTGTGTGTGTGTGTGTGTTACTGCATGTGTGTGTTTTTTTATATTTTTTCATTGCATTGCTGTTTTAATTGTTATTGTTATTTTACGTTTTGTTGTGTTATTTCTGTTATTGTTATTATTGTTGTTGTTGTTGTTGTTGTTATTGTTGTTGTTGTTGTTGTTGTTGTTGCATGTGTGTGTGTGTACGTGTATTACAGACGACGTGGAGGATTTAGCGAGTCAGACCGAGATTGCTTACGGCACACAAGCATCTGGATCCACCATGACCTTCTTCCAGGTAGTATTCCACCCACACACTGTTTGGTCCTAAGTTCATAACCTTATCTATCCTATAAAAAAAAATCATCTTTCTCCATAATGTAACTTTTGAACTACAAACCTTTATTTAAAATTATATATCCCTCTTTTTATAATTGTTGGTCTCTATGTCATTTTTTTTTGTCAGAGTTTTGTCCTAAATTCATAACCTTATCTTATCCCCAAAAAATGTATCTTCAACTCTATAATGTAACCTTTTACTCCAATCTTTTATTCATAACTATATATCCTCTTTTCATAATGTTTCGTCTCCTTTCATAACCTTACCCATGAAGTGTTAAGTTCTGCCTTTATATTTATCATTAACCCGCTTCACTGCATGCATTTACTCGCTACATATATCATGATTTACCTCTTAGTTATATATCTTTATTTTTAACATTATTCCACATCCTCACTCCACATTTCCACCACTTTTTCCTTGGCATCTTTACAGCTCTAGTCCCCAAACACCATTTTATTGCACTAGGAAGCCATTACCTGCCTCTCAAAGCACCAGTTCCCTTCCCACAACTGATCTCCCCCTTCTCATAACTTCCCAAATCTCAACACCAAACTAACTCACTCCCTTTCCCCTCTAACGTCCAACATTTCCTGCTTCCTCCCGCTCCTTCCTTCCGTCTTCCCGCCTATAACTCTAACTTCTTGATGCCCTTTCCCGCTGCAGAGCTAATGCAAGTCTTGTTAAAAGTTTACCTCGTTAATCCTTTCCTTTGCTCCCTTATCCCTTATCCACTACCTTCCTTGGATTATGACGAGACATTAATTAGTGTTTTGAGGGAGTAATTAGCGAGTGAGTTCAGTGATAATATATGGCAATGTAAGGAGTAGAGTTTTCCGTTTAGTTCAATGCTTATAAAATCTATCCTGTTAATGTTTTATATCCAATAATAATAATAATAAGTGTACCCATATAGAACTTTTTTTATATCTATGGAATCAGCCTTTTTCTTTTTTTGTTAAATATATAAATTCATCCAATCCATAAGGGCCGTTGATAAATTAAATAACAATACACTTCTTCCTATACGACTATGCTGATAATAATAATAATAATAATAATAATAATGATAATAATAAAGAGAAAAGAAAGAAAAGAAAGAAAACACCCAAAAAACAAACACGAATAATAATAATAATAATGATGATAATAGAGAAAAGAAAAGAAAAGAAAAACCCCAACACCAACACGAATAGAATCACACCTTGCTTCCCCATCTGCCACTGCTCCACCTTTCATGTTCTCGTTGTGAGCGTAATCATAGTTCCCTTCCCAAGCGACAAATGAGAAGCCAGTGTTCCCTGAGGCCGTTTTCTGATTGGCCCGCACGAGGCTTTCTCAGAGGTAAGGCATAGCGGGGAATGATCAAGCTCCCAGGTGTTGATTTTAACCTCACCTGATTGAAGGGAAGATAAGGAAGAGTAGGAAGCTGAAGGAGGAGGAAGAGGAGAAGGAGGATTTCAATAAATAGCAAACAGATCTATAGTTCCTTGCTTTGTTCTTTGATCTAACTACGAAGAGGAGGAGGAGGTGTGTGTGTGTGTGTGTGTGTGTGTGTGTGTGTGTGTGTGTGTGTGTGTGTGTGTGTGTGTGTGTGTGTGTGTGTGTGTGTGTGTGTGTGTGTGTGTCATAGTTATAATGGTACCCTCCTCATGCTTGCAATTTTGGTATCATAGATCATGTACTTATGCACGAGTATGCTGTATGTAAATTCAGTAACCTATTATTATATGTATTGATGTATGCTTCCTAGATTACATACAATATTTATTTTTTTTAAGTTATTAATGTTGTAGCTCTTGATGTGTTGCAGAATTTTTCCATTCCTACCTAGTTTCGATTTCCATAATAATGTATTTGAACTCTTGCACATAATGGTGATATAACCAATGCAATATATATTTTTTGAAAGAATAATGACCGACTCTCTCTCTCTCTCTCTCTCTCTCTCTCTCTCTCTCTCTCTCTCTCTCTCTCTCTCTCTCTCTCTCTCTCTCTCTCTCTCTCTCATTGTATTGCATATATTCCTAACCCTTAAAATCTTTGACGGTTTTCATCATTCCTTTCCGTCACTGAAAAATTTCGTCCACATTTGCTCTCCTCTCTTCCATTCCTCCCTCCCATTTCTCCGACCAATCCTGTAATCCCTCACTTACTCTCTTTCCAAATATTTCTCTCGTTTACTTTCATTCACACTTTTTTCCCTTATTCTTTATTTCCCAAACCCTTATCCCTTACGCCCCCTCCTCCCTCCCATCCCACACCCAACCTTTCCTACACTGCCCAATCGATTCATCCTTCAACTCCTATTTTCTTCGCTATCTTTACTTCCCTTCTTGCTATCCTTCTTTCAAATCTTTTTTTACAGGATTCCAAAATTGAGACGTACCAGAAAATGTGGCGTTTCATGGAGAATAAGAAGCCTAGTGTATTCGTGCAGTCTTATGATGAAGGGGTGAAGCGTGTGTTGGAGGGTAACTACGCTTTCCTTATGGAGTCTTCAATGCTCGACTACTACGTGCAGAGAAATTGTAACCTCACGCAGATTGGTGGCCTCCTCGACTCCAAAAGCTATGGGATTGCTACTCCTATGGGTAAGTGTGTGTGTGTGTGTGTGTGTGTGTGTGTGTGTGTGTGTGTGTGTGTGTGTGTGTGTGTGTGTGTGTGTGTGTGTGTGTGTGTGTGTTATTATTTTGTTTTGTAATGTAAAGGGAAAATAGTCAAAATAAAAGGTAGTTTCTTATAGTTTTGTGTGTAAAAGGCAAAGGGAAACTTTATACTAAAGAAAGGTTAAGGGAAATATGATAGAATATAGAAAGGATTGGTTGAAAGTATAAAACAATTAAAAAATAAATAAATAAAAATTCGCAGAGGAAAATAAAAGTGAAAGAGTTTTGTAGAGATGGAGTAATGAAGAATCAGAACCTTAAGATAGAATGAAGGGAGAAGGGTGAAGGGTGAGTGGTTGTGACTGACAGGGTGATGAAGGCAAACTATCATGCAGATGGAAGGAAGGAGAGAAAGAGGGAAATGTGATGATTGCATGATTGATGGGAGGAAGGAAAAATAAATCTTATGATGAATGAGGGAAAGAGAAAGGAGAGGGATAAAAGATGAGGAAAAAATAAGTGTATGTCACTCCAACTTTTCACATCTATCTGTCTATATGTCTGTTCATCCATCTACTGTTTGTTTTCTGTATATCTGTTTATTATTTTCTCTCTCTCTCTCTCTCTCTCTCTCTCTCTCTCTCTCTCTCTCTCTCTCTCTCTCTCTCTCTCTCTCTCTCTCTCTCTCTCTCTCTCCTCCCTTGCCTAGCCCCATTCTTCACTTTCTTTGTTATGGCCTAAGTTATAGAAGACTTCTGCTTCGTGAAGGGAATACAGATGCGACGACTATTCTTCACCCTCACACTTACTCATCACTTGCTCTCAAACCTGTCTACCTTAATTACCAAGGAAAATATAGATGTAGTCTGATATATGTATGAATTCAGTTAAGTAAGTATGAGGACTACGGACATAACCAAGGTAATAATTATTTTCTTTATTACTTTATATATAATGAAAGAGTTACATGTATATATATAACTACATACATACATATAATTTGCTGACTATGTGCATTCCTTTATGGTTTGTACTCAATATAATTTACTCCAGAAATCGAGTCTATGATTATATATATTCAACACGATACAAAACCGCTAGTAATGGATGGTGTCGGTGCCTAGCAGGTGGAGGTGAATTAATGTTGTAAAGAGTGGATTTCAAGCAAATTCTTCTTTTTTTTTTAAGGTAAAAGTTTAATGGGTGAACTTATAATGCGATCCAGCTTGACCCAACTTTAAACTGCAACACTCTTCTTCTCTTCTCTCCTCTTCTCTTTCCTTTTTATCTTATTTTTCCCGTGTTTTGCTGTTGTTTCATCCTCCATTATTTGTCTTATTTTCCTTCTGGCTAAACTTTAACTTATATGTTTTCTTAATTTTGCATATAAACAAAACTTGACAGACTACCAAAAAAAAATAAATAAATAAATCCCAGCTAATTCCACTAGATGAAAAAACTAAATAGTACTCGATTCTCTAAGTCTCTTCACAACTCCACTTAAGGGATTCCAAGTCGATTAAGGTGACAAAACATAAACAACTGAACAATCCAAGAGTTAATTAATGAAACAGATGAATGACGTAAGATCCTTGAGTTAGTAAGACGCACGGAACATAACTTATCTCACTTATTGCAAGGTTGAGAGGTGAAAGCAAGGAAGGAAGGAAGGAAGGAAGGAAGGAAGGAAGGAAGGAAGGAAGGAAGGAAGGAAGGAAGGAAGGAAGGAAGGAAGGAAGGAAGGAAGGAAGGAAGGAAGGAAGGGGAAAGAGGAGGGATAGTGTAGCGTGGGAAGGAAGCATGTGTGTCATTATTACGTGTGTGTGTATGTTAAGGGAGACAGGGATGCATTTGTAATTACTCTCTCTCTCTCTCTCTCTCTCTCTCTCTCTCTCTCTCTCTCTCTCTCTCTCTCTCTCTCTCTCTCTCTCTCTCTCTCTCTCTCTCTCTCTCCGTTATTAAGATATTTATAGAAGCAAATGACAGTAAGATTATTATGCATAGACTCCCTTTTCCCTTCCCTTCCCTTCCCTTCCTTTCTCTTCCCTTCCCTCTTCTATTTTCTCCCCTTTCCTCTTTCCTTCCCTTCATCTGTTCTTCCTCCATCTATATGTTCTTGTTATTATGATTATCAATATATCGAAAATCCGTGAAAGCAAAATTAATTCATTGGTGTTATTGTGATTTTCAAGATTAAATGTGTGTGTGTGTGTGTGTGTGTGTGTGTGTGTGTGTGTGTGTGTGTGTGTGTGTGTGTGTGTGTGTGTGTGTGTGTGTGGTGAGTGTGTGTGGAGAGAGAGAGTGAGAGAGAGAGAGAGAGAGAGAGAGAGAGAGAGAGAGAGAGAGAGAGAGAGAGATAGGAAAAGAAAGATAAATAAAGAATCAGAGGCGGTAGAGAGAAACAGTAGTAGTAGGAGGGAGTAGTAGTAGTAGTAGTAGTAGTAGTAGTAGTAGTAGTAGTAGTAGTAGTAGTAGTAGTAGTAGTAGTAGTAGAAGGGAGTAGTAGAAGGGAGTAGTAGAAGGGAGAAGTAGTAGAAGGGAGTAGTAGTAGTAGGGAGTAGTAGTAGGAGGAGCATTACACAGGAAATAAGGGTAATAGGAGAGGAGGTAGCAACACGTCCCTTTCTCCTGATTGGTTTCCTTCATCAGAGCCTCTACCTTCTTCCACCAATCAAAAACAAAGATATCTATGACATATGAAAGGGAAAAAAAAACCTAACAACCAATTATCCTTGAGTTTCCTATTCGGTTTTTTTTTCTCTCTCTATCTATCTATCTATCTATCTTCCTCTCTCTTTCTCTCACGTATATATGCATGTATGTTATAAGGCAACTAGAGAACAAAGGTTTCTTCCAACTTCAGCAAGAGTCATGACAGCGAGTAAATCTAGGCCAAGTTTAGTATGTAAAGTTTTCAATTTGATCTTTCCTGGTTTCCATTTACTCCACACACGCTGTCTGTCTCGTGTGGTTTTAGTTCAGTCAGTCAGTCTGTCGTTTGGTTCGTCTGTATAATCACTCATGTCCTGTCAAAGTTTACTTTTTTATCTTCCTTACTACTTGTTTGTTTTATAATTCACGTTAATCTTACTCCTTATTATTCGGAATACTGACCAAACATTGATATATATGAACGTTATTCCTTCTATATAGTTTATTTGATTAGTTTCCTCATTGGTTTCACGTACAAGTGTCACCGCTAAATGTTTACACTGGATATACATCTTACTTCTTGATCATCCTCATATCTTTACCCACACACAATCTTACGACACTCTTACCCTTGCTTGTTTAAACCATTCAATACCACTTCCCACTTGACCTTTCTTCTCAATCCACACAAAAATCTTCCCCTCCATAAGTATTACACTGTCCCCTTTACCCTCTCCTTCAACGCCCACCCTATGTTAAACACCCGATCCTTTAACCTATCTCTCTCCCTCTACACCCTTTGAAGGCTCGCCGTGGAGGGACAAGATCTCACTGGCTATCCTGGAGCTACAAGAAAAGGGTGTCATTCAGATGCTGTATAATCGATGGTGGAAAAATACAGGTGATACTTGCAACAGAGAAGACAGCAACAAGGAGAACAAGGCATCAGCGTTAGGCGTTGATAATATAGGTAAGTATAGAGGTGGGTGTGTGTGTGTGTGAATCAAAATAATCTTTCCTTCTTCTTTTTTCTAATAATGTAATAAGTAACTAATTATCTCTCTCTCTCTCTCTCTCTCTCTCTCTCTCTCTCTCTCTCTCTCTCTCTCTCTCTCTCTCTCTCTCTCTCTCTCTCTCGCCAGGTGGAGTGTTCGTGGTGCTGCTTTGTGGCCTCGCCTTCGCCGTCCTCATCGCTATACTAGAGTTTTGTTGGAACGCCAAGAAGAACGCACAGAACGACAGGGTGAGTGAGGGCAAGCAAGCAAGGAGGAGGAGGAGGAGGAGGAGGAGGAGGAGGAGGAGGAGGAGGAGGAGGAGGAGGAGGAGGAGGAGGAGGAGGCCGGGGAACGCGAAACGGGAATGTGGAGGGACTGATGTAGATTTATAAGGGAAGGAAGGGAAGGAGGAGGAGGAAAGTTATAGATAGAAAAGGAAAGAGGTATAAAAAGATAAGATGTATGTAAGTATATGTAAAGGGAAGTAAGTGGTTGATGCAAAGAAATGGTAGATGAAGATAACTGATAACAGCAAGACATGAGAAAGAGTAATTTAAGAAGCGAAACGAACATATGGAAAAAAAGAATCAAAGCAGAAGCAGTAGAAAAGGAAATTGAATAAAAGGAAAATGGTAGTTCAAGTCATTCAATTATACACACCGACTAGCCAAACCTTAAGGCGATTGAAGCGGATCGAGAATGCATGAAAATAAATAATAATACGCTTCTGTACTTAGCATCAACTGGACCTTCATTTACACTCCCAAAAAATCTACCTTCTCAGTGTTAAGTAATTATAGAGGAGGAAACTAGAGAGAGTATGAGAGTAAGAAGGAAGAGAAAGCAGGAGGGAAGTGATTCAAGAACGAAGGGTACAATGAGGAAGGAGTAAATGAGATAAGAGAGACAAGGAAACAGACAGGAGAGGGATGACAGATTATACAAAATTAAATAGTAGAAGTGGAGGTAGATAGCTAGCGGACATAAGAGTAAAAAAAAAAAAGTGGAGAGATGGTGAGGAGTTACTTTTGTATACTGATGAAGAAGAAAGAAAAAACAAGAGCGAGTTTTTTTCTTCTTTTATTTAGCGTTCTATTCATGTTTTCGTCTCGTTACATTCCGGGTCGTTCTCTGAGGCTTACGGCAACACACTCACAGACACAAGGCAACCAAGACACGTTATTACACCCCCTCCCCCCCTCCCACGTTGTACAGTTCTTGCCTACCAGTCTGAACCAACCTAACCAACCAGACAACCTCCTTCCTCCTTATCCTTCCTCGCCCCCTCACAATCCTTCCCACCAAGTACTTCTATAATACATCTTGCCTCGGCTCGCCCTACTCCGTTTTCTTTGCATGCCAACCCGCCCTGTTCTGTCCAAGGATTGTCAACATCAATAAGGTAAAGAAAGGCAAAGAAGGGAGATGGTAAGGCACCGTAGCCTCTCCTTGTTACATAGCAAATCTTTATAAAGGAAAACAACTATATAACAAAAAAAGAAACTTGTATTTAAGTTTAATTATTGAGGTTATATTAATCTAAATTTCATGAGTCAGTGTTTCTCTGTTTAGCGCTCTCTCTCTCTCTCTCTCTCTCTCTCTCTCTCTCTCTCTCTCATTCTGTCTTTGTTAGTGTATGTGTGCGTGTGTGTGCGTCCATTTGTGCGTGGGCAGCAGTGAAAGCCTCAGGCACCGTCACGAATACTAAATATTTATTATCTAGTTAAGGACGACAATTCATATTTGCAATGAGAAATATTTGGAGTGATCAAAATATTCCCTTGGTAGTTTTGTAGTGGTGCAGTAGTGTGTGAGTGGGTGTATCGGTGCATTACAGGTGCGGTGTTTCTTACAGGCTTGCAGTATGCACATAGGAGAGAGGCCGTTCAAAGTAAGAACACATTAATAATAATGCTACCATCAAAACCAGCATGATCCTATTGCATATATGTTGGTGATGTAGCTGATATAGTTTACTCTCTCTCTGCATGCATGATTGTATGTAAGTGTGTGAGTGTGTGTGTGTGTGTGTGGCATTCACCATGGTCTGGAGGATAGATCTTGCAGGTAGATCTTGGAATAACTGGATATTTTGTTTCAAGAAAGTGTCATTTGTTTCACACCTTTGTGTAAAGGATGAATGTTCATGGTATGACCATGTCTGAATGTTCAAGAACCTTTTTCCAATGTTTTGTTCTTTTCCTGCACATTTGTTCTTTATATATGAACCTGGTGGAGGCTCTTCAGCCGTGGCCATCCGTGTGTGTGTGTGTGTGCACGGGTATGTTTATGTCGTGTGACTCGTGTCCTTGTTAGTTTTGAAGTCTGTTGATTCAAAAACTTGCTCAATTTGCATGGCTTTTTGATATCTTGTTTTGCAGAGTAATCAGCTTGTATGTGAATGTTTTCTGCAGTTAGCTGCCATTTACTTGTCTGTCCATCTGTCAGTCTGGCATGATATTCTAATTAAGATTAACCTAATCAATTTAGATTCTTTCTACTTTATAGTTATTTAAATGATTTTCAATATAAATACTGTAATATCATACATTCTGTTTATACATTATTGTTATACAAGTAATTGATTTTACCAAATTATGCACAAACACAGAAACCTAATATTTTGCATTCTTGTTCACTTCCCATCCAGTCAATCTCCATTCATTGACAATTTTGATTTCCCAAACATCCTTGCCTTATAACACTAGTCTCCAATTCAAGGCTGACTCGTCTGTCTTCCAATTCCATCGTCAGCATTACAACTGCAATGTTTTATGCCGTAATGTCCATGTTCTTCCCATATCCTCAATATCCTCCACACATGTAATGCATTAGTGTTCCCGATGCACAGATCATCACCCTAATCTATGCTTCACATTTCCCCCTGAAATGCCATGCCACAACCCTTTATTGCGAGGAAGATGATACGACTGATCCGTATTAATATTACGATCAAAAGAAACCTTGAAACTTTTATTTACAATGATACTTAATTAACGTTCATCATTTTACTACTCCAATAACCGATATCATTTGATGAAAGAATAAAGGCATCCACTCGTGTGTGTTGATTGTGTCATTCAAAGGTGAGTCTGCCGGACCAACACTCTCATGAAGTAATAGAAGCACATGACCAAACACAGACAGTACAGGCAAATGAACGATAAAACAAATTCAACGGTACTAAAGAAATGGTAAAGTTTAACAAAAGCAATCCTTTACGTGACCCCATGTCTGATATCCCACTAAAGTACCTTCCCTGAGTCACTTGTATTTCTTCATAGTTACTATAAACACACACCACCACCTTACATGAAATAATTCCTTCTCTTACGTCAACCACCATTTCTTTTCCCGCTGCACACCCGCCACACTCATCTTGCCTCACCGTCTCACCGCTTTCCCTTCCAGCCTCACCTCCCCGCCCATACTATTACTCCTGTCTCCCAGCAGTCCCTGTGTGCCGAGATGGCTGAGGAACTCTGCTTCGCCATGCGCTGCCGCGGCTCCAGACAGCGCCCTGCCCTCAAGAGACAGTGCACTCGCTGCGTTCCCGGTGTCACCTATGTGCCGACAGGCCTCGAGGTGCCCCAGATCAACGGTAACGGAGTAGGTGGACACGGTCTCTCGTGCGGTAAGGCAGCGGCCCCTTGGATTCCTTCTCAATAATGCGTGTCGCTCTTTTACCCTCTAGGTTTCGCTTCCTACCTTTGGTGCACAGATGAAGTTGTCACTCTGCCTCCTGTTTTATATATTATCTGACCCTGATCTAGTCTACCTCTCTGTTTACCTCTATCTCTGTCTTCATCCACTCCCAACTCTGTCTCTCTCTCCATACATAGTTGCTGTATTCTTTCACAACATTATTTCAGTCACCAACTTCCATGTCTCAACTTACTGTATTTTCTCTTTATTCTCATGTCTTTCCTTCCTCAGCATTCTTTCATCGCTCCAATTTTCTATCGTCATTTTCCTTTATCCAACGAGTCATTTCTTCTTAAATTCCCTTGTCATTACATATGATCGGTTCTTTATCGCTTCATCTATTTGTTTTGCATGTCATCAAATTTTTTTTTTTTAACATTGCATCTTCCTACCTTACCATTATTTTTTTTTTCAATAGTAAAGTGTAGTTCAATATTTCAACAAAAATTACAACCTTCCATTTGGTCACTATTTCATAGCCTCATTTTGTATTTCAGCTTCATATTAAAAAAATACAAAAAAAATACATAACCATCTTATAATAACCTTTCCACCTTTTTAATCATTTCATCCTAACAATTTCTATCATTCCCAATTTATCATCTTATCCATCTATTCCATCATTTATATTTACTCTTCCTACCATCCTCTCAGTCCACAAAAAGCTCCCATCCTCTCATCTCACAGCCTTTCTTTCATCTCTCATCCTTTCTTTCATCTCAGTCTTTCTTTCATCTCTCAGCCTTTCTTTCACATCTGCCGTACACGCGTTGCATCTATCTACATATCATAATTGCACAGAGGATGAGCTATTCTATCGTCTGCTGGTAAGGACCGAGAGTAATTCGCTTCCCATTAAGGCTACGATGATGCGTCTTGCAATGTAGTGTTGAGGGGAGGAGGCGGTGATGATAGTGATAGTAGTAGTGGTGGTAGTGGTGAGGACAACGATGAAAATGATGGTGATTATGAGGCGATAATGAGCGAGTTATTTTTTGGTTTGTGCGTATGGTTTAGAACATGGCTTGGCTACTGAGGCTGCAAAAGTGCTAGATATATCTCTTTTCCTCTCTCTCTCTCTCTCTCTCTCTCTCTCTCTCTCTCTCTCTCTCTCTCTCTCTCTCTCTCTCTCTCTCTCTCTCTCTCATGCAACACAGGACTGGTACAAGCTAGCCTTCCACGTACAGTACAGCCAAACACTTACGTAGGTTCACTCCTTGGACCAAACCACAATCACCCTAACATCACCTATTTACCCCTGCAGGAGACTGGCCAGAACGGGTCCGGGACTGACCTTCAGCCTCGAAGAAGCTCCCTCAAATCGTCACTCCCAATCCTGACACCACCACCCTACGACCCCATGCTCTTATCCATCAGCCTCAAGACCTGAATACCGGTGAAGGAAAACAGTCCACCCGTCTCCGGCAGAAGGAAACAAGCCATCCGATGCAGGGGAGTAGTAAAGGAAGTGGGAGCATCGCCAATCCATCCCAAAAAGGAGAGAGCCCTATCCCCCTAAAAGTTACACCTAAGCCCAGTCCCAAGCCCAGCCCCAAGCCAAGGCGGGAGGAGCAGCAGCATCCCCAACATCACCACCGCCAGGAGAAAGAGGAGTCCCTTGCCTATCTGTATAACCTGCACCACCCAGAGTGCCTGCTCAATACCATGTGCTGAAGGTCATGAGGAGAAAGCAGAAGAGATAGTGGAAGGACATGAAAGTAGGAAGGAAAATATCAGGAATGAAGTAAGAGGATAATGATGAGGCAAGGGGGCATGACAATGTAGTGACAGTGTTCCGCTTGAAGGGGTGATGATGGGGGGGAAAAAAAAAGACTCATTTGTTTTATATATACCGTCATGTAATGTTATTCATATTAATGGAGATGTTGTTGCTTACCGAGTCCATTCCGTGTGTGTGTGTGTGTGTGTGTGTGTGTGTGTGTGTGTGTGTGTGTGTGTGTGTGTGTGTGTGTGTGTGTGTGTATGTTAACGTCCACAAACATCAATTACAGAAGCGACACGTTCAGATTTTATGTTCATGCATAGAGACAAGTGCTTACACACATGCAAGTACAGACAGACCCATGAACGGTTCTTACTGACCATTACATACACTATAAAAAAAATAATAACCATGAATATTAACGCAATTAATAAAGATGAGCGAATTACATGGAACGAAACCTATGAAACCATGTAAGGAATAGTTAATGGTGGATTAGTTGGCGAGTCCACTGTCAATGGCTGATGGTCTGGTGGCATGGTGAGCAAGGTTTTTCCATTATAAATCATGTTTGCAATAAGCCAAACATTCACCTTCTAAATATTGGAACACCTTAACTAAGACATCAGGTTTCGTTTTTCGTTTTTTTCGGTATGGACAATTGTTTCTGAACCGCCACTGAAGAAATAAATAATATTCCACGTTCTTCTGGCAATGTTTCTATATTTTATACACAACAAAAAACACACATAAATGAGTGTATTATATATATGTAAATATTGATGAATAAATGTGATTGTTTACTAATACCTATAGTTTATTTTAAGAAGTATCCCTATACAAAGGGAAACACAATTACTAGTTGTAAACACAAAGCCATGACCATGATCCGAGTCAGGTGATACCATAAATGCAGAATAGTGGTCTGGAAATCACATATTTTCATTCATTTCGTTTATATTCGTCTTTCGTTGGCATGCTTCTTGAATTATAATGAATTTTCTTTACAATACTTTTATGTAAAGAATCGTAACAATTACTGTACAAAGCATATCATTTTCACAAGCAGCTTTCATAATATTTAATACAGTGCTCCTTTAGCGACCTCTCAGTCACTCGTGCCATCATGGGTTGGCAACACACGTGACAGAAGTTCCTGCATCACCCAGCAGCCCTCTGTTGCTTGTGCTTACTGCACCTCCAACAACAATGAGAGCTTGTCAACAATCTGCGCCACAAGCAACTCCGTACACCGAGGGCCACCCAATTCCCACGTCAAAGTGTTAAAAAAAAAAAGGTTTCCCTTAAAAGATACCATTTTCTTTGACACTATAAAAAACTTACTTATAAGGTAGACTAAAGTGTGTCATGTCATGTCATGTCATGTCATGTCATATCTTCAGAGATTCCCCTGGCATTGAACTAGTGCATATACTTGCAACTGTGACCAACAAGTGTGAAATACGGAAATCAAATCAATACAGAATAAAACAGTAAAGAAGTTGATCCTGGGAATAACTCCAACATTCCGTGGATTTCAAGCCACACATTTGACAATGCTGATATAGTGGAGGGTGTCAGGGAAATAAAATCCACATTTACACAGTCACACACAAAAACACACACAGACACGGTGCTTGGTAGCTCAGTGGTAACTTCTCGGGCTACCATTCGACAAGTTGAGGTCGCGCCTCGCTCAAGGTGCAAAGTTTCCACCGACAAGCAACCAGCTACTATCCTCCTTGAGCAAGAGGATGAGGTGTGAGATGTATGGAAGGTCACAGCCTTACCCATAAGTCAAGCTATAATGAGCTCTATGTAAACTCTCTTCGGAAGGACAATGGCCGAAGATCACAAGTCCAGCGGTTATTTCTCATGACATCGACGAATGACACACTCACACACCCACACACCGAGCATACATATATGTGGTGTTACATATCTAATACAATAGTTATGCAATATATTTGCGATTATTTCTCCCAGCAAAGCTTAAGAATATGCAGTGCATTTTTACCCTTTTCTAAGATGATGTATTTTTTTAAACACTTATAAATTAATCTAAAGGCATGAGAGGGCTGCAGCTGGGGATTGAACCCCTGACAGTGGAGTTTGGTCAACATGGACTGTGCCGTCACTATAGCAAGCCCATTGGCTCAATAGAAAGGCTCAGAGTGTGCCATGACGACTGCAATTGGAATTACTAATTTCAAGCGATAGGGAATAATGCGTATGAATAGGAAAACAAACGAACCAACAAATCTAAGTGATAACACAACAAGCTTCTAAAACCAACTAGAACCTCCAAATAGTTTCTTATTTCCAATGGAATAGGTCTGGATATAAGATGATGTAAGACCCAAGCTAGCTTCGTTAATTCCCTATTCTTAATCCTATAATTCTCTACTCACTAAACTATTCCAGATTATCACACAATAATCATTTAATTCCCAGGTGATTACTTCTATAATCATACCACTGTGGTTACTTGGTTCATGAGGCTTTCCAGTCGTCAACGATTCTCAGGGAAAAAATTCATGGCAACGCGCCTCCTAGTAAAGGATATTCAATCAGCCACAAAATTGACGTCAGATGAACGATGCACCGAACACTACCAACAACTAACACTTTCATCACAACGGTAGAAAAGACCAGAGATAAAATTAAAATGCCGAGTTTCAATGTTCGTAACCTACGACATAAAATAAATGCACCGAGATACTTAGTAACAGCGGAAAATAATTATATCACAGAAGTTACCGATACATTCGACATTTGACCTAATAACACGACAAGACGACAAATTCAAGCGCTGATAAAACAAGTCAAACATCCATTTTCTAGAGGTTTGCGTAAGGTGAAAAGTATGAGGTTGTGTTCATGGAGATGTACAGCCAGATGATGACATATACCCAATCATACACTCACAAACCTCTTGCTAATCCCTTATATTCACTACAACCTCATCCTTGCTTCCCCCATTTGATACACCACAATCCATCAATATCTGAAACTCCTTCATTACTTTAAGGGCTTCACATTGTGTCACTGATTTTTTTCTAAGTACTGTAAGTTTCTTGTCTTTACATAAAAAAAATTAAAAAATGGAACTACTCTGAACAATTTATGAATTAATTTTACAGTTGCAGTTGCAGTATCTAAAAATAAAAATGTCATATACAAGCTATACCTGAGATCTAACATGCTTGATCAAATACAACACAGGAGTAAACAGTATGTTAATAAATAGTATATGTGGGTAGAGACATCATTTCACTTAGGTTCACTTATCTTCCGAGTAAAAATTAGTTTTGAAAACTTAAAAATATACATTATTGAATATAGCTGGTTGTTAGGTGAACATCTACAGCAGAATGAATTTGAAATGTCTTTTTACTCATGCTCTCATAAATCATATGCATAATCATGCCACATGAAGAAAATTATCTCCAATAAATTAATGAATAATGTTAGTTGGTTGCACAGTGAACATACTATGGCAGAGAAAACCTGAAACCCCCTTTAACTTTGACTCTTTAAAATCTGTTACCTAACCTCCACAGATCCTAAAGGACAACTGTATTTACATAACTTAGAGCCGCTGTTTTGTATCATATAAGGGTAAATTTGCAGTTTCAACCAATATTCCCCTTTCTCTACCCCCCCCCCAACCCCTCAAGCAAGCTTGGGGGCCTGTGGGAATCGGGTTTTTCTTTGGGGGGGTCAAGGAAATTCTCTAAATGTAGCAAACACGACAAACCTATTCTAACCGCTACGCCCACCCTGGAGCCCCCCGCTAGGACACTATTCAAACACAACTAGAAACCTATCCTAACCGTGGGGGGGGGGCTGCGCCCCCCATGGACTCCCACGCTCCAACCCGATCAGAGCGCTCTCTGGTTCAATATCCTAACCTAACCTTCATAACTGCAATAATACTTCATAATAATGACAATAATATAATAAAACATTCACCAATATGGACTTTAGAAAATCTAGGCAAATTTTTTTTAATCTAGGGAAATTTCCCTAGAAGTCAAAGATCTTATTATTAATTTCCGACAGTGTAATATGGGGCTGGAAATGTTCCTAACAGTGTCATCTAGACCCATGAGACAGTTTATAGTTACGTGTGGTGTATTGGTTGAAACTGCAATAATACCGAAAAAATAATCTTTTTCATGATTGGCAGCAGGCAACCTCGTCATTATACGTCATAAAATGTCACGCAACGTCATAACACGTGACTGAGGATCACACCTCTACAGCGCATGGTGCGCGCACCATTGATAACAAACACACGAACACACAGTATCCTTCCGATGACTACTGCGACAGGATCCCAGCTAAAATTGAGCTAAATCTTTGAAATTCTGTTCCCGATCTTATTATTAGGTTCCGACAGTGTAATATGGGGCTAGAAATGCTCCTAACAATGTCATCTAGACCCTGAGACAGTTTATAGTTACGTGCGGTGTATTTGATGAAACTGCAATAATACCTATTTTCCTTAAGTCGTACATCAAGAAAAGTTTAATATCATCAAAAACTACATAATAAAAGTAACTAATATAGTAATCAACCTAATAAACGTTAACACTTACGTAGTGCAGCGTGGCGTGGCCTAGTCCGCGTAGCCTATTATTTTCCTTCCTCTCCTCTGCTTCATTTCAGATTTCCTTCGTGTTTCAGTCACTGTTTGATCACTATTGCCTGAAAAACAAGAATAATTAAGTTCCATCCACATTCATTAAGATATCATACTAATAAACTTAAAAGATCATTAATATAAGCAAAATAACATTAATAAGCGCAAAAATAACGCTATTGTAACCATATACATTACCATTGGTCAGTCTTAACCATTCACAGACTAGTTTTAAAGGTCTGTCTGCTGAAAATTAAAGAATATAAGCGACCAGCAGGAAACCATGACCTCGGATGAAAGAAAAAAAATGGCTGGGTAAATGGTTGCATACACTACATCTAACCGGTTATATATAATTCATGTTATTTGATATATATACTACTCTTGACTTATATCAGATAACACTACCATTACTTATTTACCTTCAGGCAGCTATGTAGAGAGAATGGAGCCTCAGGGGAGAGTAAATGTGGATATTTGTCCCTTAAAAGAACTGACCTAACGTCCATTGTTAAGTCACGTGTCGGCTTTCCTCCTGCAAGTGACTGGTGACCACCCTGCATTTGCGTGTATTCCTCCGCCGCCCCCCACCTACCCACGCTAAGCATCATACACACTAATAAACGTAATTCTTTTCAAAACAAGCATTTATATTCACACTACATGACATTCCAACCGAGGCTAATACAAGGGATTGGAATAATGCGCTACGATAGGCAAAACAGAATGTATGTTTTAATAGGGTGACAAACGCACTACTTACCTTTCCCTTCGCCCCACCATGCAGGTTGCGACATGCGCGCCGCCCCCCAAACGCCCCCGCCACACCCCCCATCTCCCTCCACCCACCCCTTAGCCCTTAACTCAGGCAATGGGGGTTATAGTGTATATTTCATCCTCTTTCATACGATATATTTCAATTTCGCTCATTCGTGACCAAGTGAAATAGATACGAGGTAGAGAAAATACTCAAGTTAAAGAGAACGAAGTCTACACGAGTCATGGGAGTGTGTGATGAAAGGAAAACAGTTGGTGTGATCTACGTGATGGATTAATAAAAAAAAGCACATGACAGGCCGTTTGCTAACCATGTGTGGAAGCAGGAAGGACTAAACATTGCTAAAGTTATCAAATTGTTTCATGAATTGAGTGAATGACTGATGGATTAAAGACGGTTTCAAACGCTTCAGTCACCGCCGGAGAGTAATAACACTGTAAACACCGCCACCAGCCCTTCGCTGCCTAGGATAAGGACTAACCAAAGTGTGTTCAGTACCACCAGCACCTGTAGGCTTTAGAGAACATGAAAGGAATGTTGCACCAAATCGTCGACCCACGTAAACTGCATAGGAACTTCAATTGACTAGGTGGCAGAAGGCGGGAGAGAGAGAGGGCGAGGAGCAGTAGCAAGGAGCATAGCATGACCACACACCAACCCACACACACACACACCAACCCACACGGCGCGGGCGATCGCACTTACCACTTGTTAAATGAGCTGCAACAGTTTAATTACAATTGTTCATTCATGTTTTTTTTTTATATCATGTGGATTTTCATTTATAAATTTATATATATCGTTTATAGGTTTACTCACGCCTCATCAAAATCTGGAGCCTTGACCTAACATCACTGCACGGTTTCCTTGGTGTGATGTTCATACGTGTCTTCCCGCAGGCTTCCCTCACACCTTCACAAGCACTCCTGCCTTTGTTGCCACTACTCCAGCACATACAAGGAAGGGGTGGCCGAGGTGCAGGATACTGGAAATAAACACACACTTAATAACAACATAAGAACATAGGAATATAAGGAAGCTACAAGAGTCCCGGAGGCCTGCACGAGGTAGTTCCTGTTACTCTAATACTACTCCCTAATTACCTACAACCACCTCTCATCCCCATAATACAATGAAGGGGTGGCCGAGGTGCAGGATACTGAGAATAAACACAAATTTAATGCAACACAGCACATAACACAGCCAAGATTACCACTTCATCAAAAACGCTTTATATTGTTACAAACCCCCTCTTTCGCTCCATTCTCACTCTTCTGCTGTCGTCAGCACGGCCTACTGAGTGACTGGAGCGAGAAGAGATCGTAATGACTGTTCTCTTACTGACACCTTTCACTTACTTTTAATGGCTCGGAACCACTGTGGCGATTGTAGCTTAGCGATTGTTACCCCAAAACACTGGCGGCTAGGTGGTGACAAGAAACACTTGTTGACATTTCCTTTCCTTTACTAAACAAAACACTGGCAAGGTTACACAATTTACACACTTTAGGGCACACTCTCAGAGGCACAGAACACAACAGTCTCAGCCCACGCCACAACAGAACACAGTCTCAGCCTCAACACAACAGCAGCACAGCACGTCTCAGCCTCAACACAACAGCAGCACAGCACGTCTCAGCCTCAACACAACAGCAGCACAGCACGTCTCAGCCTCAACACAACAGCAGCACAGTACAGTCACAGCACCAAGGCAACAGGCTCAACACAGAGCACTGTCTCAGCACAGCACAGTCACGACAGCAGCACAGCCCTCAACACAACAGAACCCTGTCCCGTGCTCCTCCTCACGCTGGCCCCTGTCTCCACTGTCTGCTCTTCTCTCTCGTCCGTCGTCTCTCTCCCTCCTGCTGGCTCTCCTCTCCCTTAACACAGGGATCCAGTGAGTAGCAAAGGCCCCACCATTGTGTCACTCTGCTTGGGCCCCAGTGTGGAGGCTGCAAAGGGCCAAATAAGTGCTTTTACCAACGCCAACACCACTGCCCTCCTCACCCAGCTGGCCTCCTCCGCCCTCCCCAAGACTGGCGGAAGTCAACGCCAAGCATCCCTCCCCTTCCCGCGTAAAAATGCCCGCCAAATATCCCCGCGAAATATCCATGTTCGTAACAGTATAATATGTACTACGACTTCATATTTATATCGATATCGTCCGAGCAGTAATTATGCAGAATTACCATAACTCCTAATACTGTACTAAGGAAAACGGATTGATAATAAATAAATAAAACTTACTTTAATTACCTAGGAAATTAACTTATATATGAGATGGCCTTGGTGAGTTAGTTCTGTTACCAAAAAAGCTTTGGCTAAAATGGTTCACTCTCAAGAGGATCATACTTTTTTCGCCATAAGTATTGGACCCCCAGCCTGGGGGTCCAATACTTATGACTAGTACTGTAGACTCAGTTTTATCATTAATACAATTCAAAGCACTAATTCACCTTTAATAAGAGCTGCTCAAGTTGAACACAACACACCTCGATGTTTCAAGGTTTCTGGAGGCGTCACCGCGTCAATTATTTTAGTCTGAGTCTTGTCAAATATATTCAGGTTGGACTCTGTTGTAGCAGTAATTTATCATCCTATACCACGACAAATGAATAAAACCGTTTCCTATAAATAAAAGAGTTAGTGAGAAGCAAAACAATAACTCAAAGGCAGGTGTATGGAAATTATCAAGGAAATAATAAGTGCAATAATTTTTCTACATAATAATAGTTCGTGGATTACATATATATTTTCTTTACTATATATATTATATGTATCACTCACACACCAGATAAATTAATAATGTTAGGTATGTGTGAAAAGATTATACATTCACTGTTTTCGTTGCAAACCCTAACGTTTTCCAACACCAACATAGACTACAACTTTACCGCAATACCTGTCTCACAAAGCACACACACAAGATGTAACACACACACACACACACACACACACACACACACACACACACACACACACACACACACACACACACACACTCATGAATACAATATATGCACAGTGAGCACGGAATCCCTCCAGCCTCTGTGTGTGTATGTGTGTGTGTGTGTGTGTGTGTGTGTGTGTTGTAAGGGAAATATGTGCGTGTGTTGATTGCCAGATCCGTTTTCAATTCCCAGCACTCCCATCAATCCTTAAAAATCAGCGGGTGGTTCTAATATATATACATACAGTACAAGTATGTATGTATGTACCCGTTAACCCAGTACTCTGATTACGATTTTAGTGGAGCACAGTAACATGGGTTTTGTACTAATACCAGTAGTAGTAGTAGTAGTAGTAGTAGTAGTAGTAGTAGTAGTAGTAGTAGTAGTATAGTAGTAGGACCACCTGTTTTATGTAGTTGTTGTTGTTGTTATGTTGTCATTACTATGGTAGGAGGAGGAGGAGGAGGAATAATTCTAAACATATTGAGCGTTTCTTGGAACACATAATATTTCATAATACATGTTATCAAAATTATCATTACCACGTTTCCTAAAGAAGTCTTAACACTTTCTAGTATAACTGAAGGGCAGACATGGAGCCTTAAAAAAAATACTTCGGTCTCAGTCTTCAGTCACAAATGTTCTTAATAAAAACGCATATCAATGGCTCAAGGTTATGCAGGAAAAAACAATCGTCTCATCTCACTTCCATAATTAATTGTTGACATCAAAGGAAGATTTCTTATGTGTAGATAAATCAAACTGATATGATTTGTAATATTATCTATTCATTATTCCTTATACAGAGAGAGAGAGAGAGAGAGAGAGAGAGAGAGAGAGAGAGAGAGAGAGAGAGAGAGAGAGAGAGAGAGAGAGAGAGAGAGAGAGAGAGAGAGAGAGAGAGAGAGAGAAAACAAAAAATAAGGCTAAGGAACGTTAATTCACAATCACTATTACTTGTATTATTTTTAGCAAGGAGATAATATACAACGAAAAAGCAGATGTTTTAATAAAAAATAAAAAATAAAAAATAAAAAAAGGTATTATCTATCGACACTTGAAACAGGAGAATGAAGTTGGGTAGGAAGAACATAGTCGTAGTTTGGGCGACGGCACGAGCTGGGAGGAAAGAGAAGGTTAGTAGAGAGAGAGAGGGAGAGGAAAGGTTGGGGGGGCGGCGGGGGGGGGGTGAAAGGGATAGAGGCGGGCGGAACAATGGATGAAATATTATCCTCGTTCGGTTATTCACTTTCTCCTTTTGTGCACATGAGTGGAAAATGAAAATACAAGTACGTCCACACCCCACCCCACCCACCTTTACCCCACCTACACACACACACACACACACACACACACACACACACACACACACACACACACACACCCTACACCTACACCCACCCACCCACCCACCCACACACACACATTATTATTATCTGTATCTATTAAATTGTTGTAAGAATTTCCTTCACCACCACCACCACCACCACCATCACCATAATGATGAATAAATACTATAATAATAATAATAATAATAATGAATATGAGGTGATGGTAAAGGGAATAATGAAAGTATTTCCTGTATCTTATTTTTTTCTATATATTTTTTTAATGTTTGATATTATAGTAATGACGAAACTGAGTCCAGATTCGTGTTCAGTATGACCGAAAACCTTTAGGTACAAATTTTCATGAAATTCCGAGGTGTGGAAATTTTCATGAAATTTCCAAGGGTACCACCTAAGATTTTTTGGCAGAAATCATGTATTTTGAAATAACTCGAAAACTATGAGGTTTACGTAAAAAGAGTATAGAATATAAAAGAAAGATCAGGACACGCCCGTTCTTTTGAGCTATAGTGATATGGAATTGGAACATAAGTATAGATGTAAGAATTTAAAAAAGAAAACATTAATTTTGTTCACAATAATTAACTTTTCTCCAAAGATATAATAGATATTGGAAATGTGATGACATCAATCGATAGATCTTTTCAAGCTGCATAACTTTGTTTCTAATCCTTTTTCCTGTAAGAGTAATAGTTTCGTAGTAAAATGGCAAAAACATATTCGACCTCAATTCTGGTGGACATTTTCGGACCACAAATTCAAAAATTCCTTATCGTCACAGATACGTGAAAAGTGACTTCAATAAAACTTTTAGATAATCCAATTTACAGTAAAATTAGTTTAAAAAGCTTTCGTGTATGACAAACAGTTTTAACGGCAGTAGCAAAAAACATTCTACCCTATACCTGGAAAGGGGTTAAGGGGGGGGAAGGGTTTAAGGGGGGGGGTGGTTAATGATGAAAATAAGACCAGATTCGTGTTCAGCATGACCTAAAACATCATTGTAACAATTTTCATGAGATTCGGAGGTGTTGAGTTACCGCGGCGCCCAGCACGAGTAGACAAGAGTAAAATGGTGAGGTTAGGTTAGCTGTGGTGCCACATCTATTACTGAACCAAACCAAATACCATACACACTCGCTAATACTATATACTATACTACTATAATACTATACTAATATTATATATACTATAATACTACATTAAGTATATAGTATTAGCGAGTGTGTATGGTATTTGGTTTGGTTCAGTAATAGATGTGGCACCACAGCTAACCTAACCTCACCATTTTACTCTTGTCTACTCGTGCTGGGCGCCGCGGAAACTCAACACCTCCGAATCTCATGAAAATTGTTACAATGATGTTTTAGGTCATGCTGAACACGAATCTGGACTTATTTTCATCATTACCACCCCCGCCCCTTAACCCCTTCCCCCCCATAACCCCTTCCCAGTGTAGTGACAACACACATACAACACACCTACATACCAGGTGCACACACACCCAGAGCCTATAATTTCCTCCCTCGAGACCTGGGCTGAGGTCGAGATTAACGTGACCTCACCTCACCTGACCACCAGGTCCGTGACGCCCAATATAAGCTACCCACACACACACAGTCAGTCAGTCAGTCAGTCAACCACCAGTCTACCACCACACACAGTCCAGGCAACACCTCCAGCATAGTGTCTGGGAGCCCCACGTCTGGGCTCCCCAGACAACAACACACGCTCACCTTCCCTGGGCTCTGTATAGTTGTGTACAACCAACGCTGCAGCAATAAACCAACTAAGCCACATTCGTCTGTTGTCAAACCTATGTGTGTACATAACTCCCAAACCTCTACACCAGGTATAGGGTAGAAGGTTTTTTGCTACTGCCGTTAAAACTGTTTGTCATACACGAAAACTTTTTAAACTAATTTTACTGTAAATTGGATTATCTAAAAGTTTTATTGGTCACTTTTCACGTATCTGTGACGGTAAGGAATGTTTGATTTTGTGGTCCGAAAATGTCCACCAGAAAAGAGAGAGAGAGAGTGTGTGTGTGTGTGTTGAGGTAATCAGTAATTCTTCTCTGTTCGCACTCCACTCCTCTCCCAATGACCTTGAAATACACACACACACACACACACACACACACACACCCAACCCACACACTTTATATATATCATTACTTTATTCTCCTCAATACCATGCCATCAAAATACAAAATTATTGAGAATGAACGATTCTTTCTCTCTCTCTCTCTCTCTCTCTCTCTCTCTCTATATATATATATATATATATATATATATATATATATATATATATATATATATACATATATATATATATATATATATATATATACATATATATATATATATATATATATATATATATATATATATATATATATATATATATATACCATCTCCCCTCCCCTATCACTCTCTTCCCGTGCCCGCCCCGTGCAGGCCGAGACCAATAAACATTCGCACGCACTTCTATTAGACACACTACCTCAGGCACTGTCTTAACTCTCCCTTTAATGCGAGCACCTAAATTTACCTGTGCCCGAAGTTGGACACAAGTGGAGTTCCTGCTGGAGACACATACGCTTGAGTTAGGGTTCACAAAACTTATATAGGTTGTGTTCTTGGTGCAATGTTAGGCTAGGCGTGTATAGGGTATGGAAGGACGTGTTGCTATGTGTAGTGTGTGTGTGTGTGTGTGTGTGTCGGACAGTGGTATGACGTAGTTGAAATGTAATAGAAAAACTGTAAGCAGTAATTTCACTTAATGAATAGATGGGAAAGAAATGCATGTGCAGGTAATAGTGACCCTGAACCCTTACTCAATGTTAATGAGAGAGAGAGAGAGAGAGAGAGAGAGAGAGAGAGAGAGAGAGAGAGAGAGAGAGAGAGAGAGAGAGAGAGAGAGAGAGAGAGAGAGAGATTGATACAGATACAGATAAGCAAACAAACAGACATACGGATAGATAGTCAAACAAACATACAGATGGACGATATCAAAAATATTGTGTATTTGCATGTGTGTGAGTGCATGCAAACACACCAAGAATAAAAGGAATGGAGACTTAGAGTAAATATAAAACTCTAGTGGAATGCTCCTTCTGGCTGGGTCTGGAGGGGAGCAGAGGAGAGGAGAGGAGAAGCGAGGTCGTATTTCAGGATGGTTAGGCAATTCCTGTAAAAATAACGAATAGAGGCTCACCAGGAGAGAATATATATCCTAGTATTTTCACTTCACAACTCAGAGCCAGTCCCGCCCTGTGACCAACTTTGTTCGACACCAGTTTTGGGTTTTGATTCCCTTCTGTGGATCCTATCAATCTGAATGTGTGTGTGTGCGTGTCTGTCTGTGTCTGTGTGTGTGTGTGTGTGTGTGTATGTGTGTGTGTGTGTGGGTGTGGGGTGTGTGCGTGTGTGTGTGTGTGTGTGTGTGTGTGTGTGTGTGTGTGACGGGAGCTGTGTGAGGAGAAACGACAGTGTTGTAAGCGTCAATAAATAATAAAAAATTGATGGTAGTGCCCGCAGACAAGATGACACGTAGACTATGCATAAGCTACCTTTCCTACCTACCTTCCTTCCTCCTGTTATCATGCACTTCATGTTTCTTCTACTTACTCATCAAACACACACGCACACGCATTTACATATATCTCCTTTCTTCAATTCATAATATTTTCCCTCAGTCTGTACAATAAGATCACTCACTGTAGGAATAATAATATAGAACACACTTGTACTACGTGGTGATAAAGGAAGTAAGGTTGAGGGAAGTCATAGTCTTCCTCCCTGTCTTCCTTCCTCAAGGCCAACCAGACAGACCAACACTCACCACGTCCGATACTTACGACAAACGATGTAAAAATTTTAAACTCAAGAAAATTAGGAAAACACGCATGAAAATAAAGCCGATTATTTTCATATGACAATATTTTTATAATTAATCCTGAGCTACCATTATCTTCCTCGGGTAATATTTTTGTACCAATCAATCATATCGCTGCTGTATTATTAAACTGTATTTACTTTTATTTTCTCGTCTCACAAGTTTGATAGTTGCAGATGAGTAACATGTTTTACCAAGCGCCACAAAAATAAAAATAGAGAGCAGGAGAAAACATGAAAAGGAAAGGGAAGTGGAAAGGGAGTAAAAAGCCAGAGCGAGAGCAAGGGGAGTTAAGGGATAGCGGGAAGAGGAAACGGGGAGGGAAAGAGCGGGAAAGTGGAATATGGGGAACAATAAATGGAAGGAGAAACTCGAAAGTGGCTCCCGGGAACTGAGGGTAAGGTAGAGCAAGGTCGTGCCAAGCGTAGAAATGGCAAAGAGAGAGAGAAAGAACGAGAGAACGAGAGAGAGAGAGAGAGAGAGAGAGAGAGAGAGAGAGAGAGAGAGAGAGAGAGAGAGAGAGAGAGAGAGAGAGAGAGAGATAGTCCGAAAACGTTGAATAAAGTATAATAACGGAAGTGGGAAGCAGGAAAAAGATCATAAAAAAGTGAATAAGAAGCTGAAAGAGAGGAGTCAGTATACTAGAGAGGATAGAAAGAATTGAATGGGTTGAGGGTGAACAAGAGAAAGGCAATAAATGATAACGTATAGAAGTAGTAAAGGAGGATAGGATAAAATAAACGTAAGAGGGTGTTAGGCATGAGGAAATGAGGTGGTAAGGGAGGGTGAAGGGTTTAAAGTTTTGCGTGTTCATGAGGAAGGTGAGTAAATATGAGTATCTGGAATTCGTAAGTGCTACCTGTCGTCACGTAACTCATAAACGAAGATAAATGAGACAGGTATACACACAGGTGATGTTGTATGTTGTATGCCCGTGCGTGTATAATGATGTTTAAGTATAGGCTGGTGTAAGAATAACTTGAATACACATCAATAGGGTGTAATTATACCGTCATCGTAGGTAGATTTTAAACTTACTACAACAGTTATATCGTATTTGTTCCTCTTTCTCTTTCCTTCTTTTCCTTTTCCTGTTATTTTATTTATTTATTTATTTATTGTGGTTGAAGGAAACTAAGATAGGATGTGTATTTTTTTTACCTTGAGTAGAAATTATTTGAACACGTTAGTATGTGTTCCTCAGGAGGTTCATTTAACATTCTCTTTCCAGCCTTTCGTTTGCATGTGTAGCTCTACTTTCCTAACCAATGTGTATCATATTCTCTCTCTCTCTCTCTCTCTCTCTCTCTCTCTCTCTCTCTCTCTCTCTCTCTCTCTCTCTCTCTCTCTCTCTCTCTCTCTCTCTCTCTCTCTCTCTCTTTTTTGGCAGCGGGGAATGGCCGGGAGAGGAACCACTATTAACGACAACACAAAATTG
>JAPQNM010000047.1:2203245-2213245 GCA_029783475.1 Metacarcinus magister
GACGCCTTCGCTGGCACCCCGTCAATAATCGACCTTCATCTTTCCAACACTCAAATAACACAGATCCTTCCCGGTAAGCAGTAACTTAGTGTGCCTTGTACCTCCTCAATAACTTGTAAACTCGACATTTTCATAAAATCTTCACCAACAATCACATATTTCTAATCACACGACATATGTAAATTAGATGAATGATGTCACCTCTACAAAGATATATATATGCATCGATCAAAGATAACTTGTTCGGCTGAAATAATCTGATTTTCAAATATGCCATGTTTTAAAGCATATGTAAATCATTGCCAGTCAACTATCTTCTTGAACAATCCTTTCTTCCACACAACTTTTGTCTTCTTTTGTTCCACCTCAAATCACTTCACTAATCAAATCCTTTACTCAAAGTCTCCTACTATATTTCTACTCCCATCTTTCACCATCTTCCTAGCACTACCTAACCCAAAATAACCTGTCTTTGTGTAGCCTCCTGTACGCCCTACCTTTAAACATGTCCCTCACCCCTACAGGAACACTAAAAGGACTCACCAAACTCCGCAACGTGGGTCTTGGCAGCAACCATCTGCAGGAGTTGGCAGAGAATTCGGTGCAATGCAACAGCAACACTGGTTTGGTGGATCTTGGCTACAACCAATTGAAGACAGTCCACCCCAACGCCTTCCCTGGTGAGAGGAAAAAGGAGAGAGAGTGAGGATAGGGGGACGGGGTAATTGGTAGGGGAAAAGGGGAAAAGTGTAGAGGAAAGGCAAGGTAAGTTAAGGTAATAAGATTATGCACAGGGAAGAGAGGAAGACAGGTGAAGATTAGGAGGGAAATAAAAAGCGAAAGGGAAAAAATTAAGGCTTTGCAGAAGTCAGATAATGATATTGAGGAAAGAAACAACAAAATAAAATAAAAAAATAGGGGAATGAGATGGATGAAAGGGAAAGCAAAGATAACAAAGAGGAAAATGAAGGGTGAATAAAGGGATATAGTGCGAGAGATAACAAATTATTCATCAAATCAAAACTTTAAGGTCAAGGGAGGTGAGAGATGAATAACTAAACCAACACAAAGGTCATCAAAACATATATATTGAAGTCTTACCAATACCTGGCTATTTATTACCATTTTATTCTCTCTCTCTCTATCTCTCTATCTATCTATATATCTATCTATCTATCAGGACTCCAAGGTGGCTGGCTGTACATCCACCACAACTATCTCTCGACGCTGGAGGAGGAGGTGTGGAGAGGGACAGTCGAGCATGATGGCTATCTGGACCCGTACGGTACGTGTGTGTGTGTGTGTGTGGAAACGAGAGCATGTGGGGGAGGGGGACGTGTGTTTTGAAGGTGAAGGATATATGCCTGCAGGTGATAAGATATGGATAAGTGAAAGGAACAAGTGAAGTCACGTAATAAGGTATAGATAAGTCAGGTAAGTTTTAAACAGGTAACACGTCACACAGGATTCATTAAAGACACCCCTAAAAAAATTAAAGAAAATGGTGTGTCGTTACTTACTTACCAAAACACTTCCTAGACAACTACAACAGGATATAATTAAGGTAATTTCCACGACTAAATGAGTACAGATTTTAAGCCACAGTTACACAAATTACAACAGTCGTGTAACATCAGATTAACACTGAAATAAATCACATAACTTATAAATACTAGCCGGGCAGCACCTCTAATGTTAAATATATACTGTAACATCAAGGAAAATGTCAATAATTAAGTTTCCCCCCCTACAGGTAACCCTCTGCTGTGTGGGTGTGACATAGCTTGGCTGGTACAAGACTTTACGTTGTTGGAAGCTGTGGATAAATATACAACGTGTGCTGACGGCAGGAGGCTAATTGACCTTAATCCTGCTGACTTCAAACACTGCTGAGTACTGCTACTTCTTCCTTCCCCTCATTCTGCAACACACTCATTTCCCCTGATAAACAAAATTACTTTCCCTCTTAGCCACTTTCCATCCCTTCCCTTCCCTTCCCTTCCCTTGCTTTGCTTTCAAATCATGTTTTACTTTCCTTCACTTTACTCTGATTTCCGATTGATTTTCAGACCTAGTTCATCATTCGTTAGTTCTCTTTCATCATCAGTTTTCTCTCTTCCAATCATATGCTACCTTCCCTGCTTTGCTCTCTCTCTCTCGTCCTTCTAGGGTTTCATTCTTCACTCGCTACCTTCCATTTAGGATTTCACATTCATCTCTCTACCTTCTCCCAACTTTTCCTTTTCCACACTATGTATTTCCCTTTCATTTTCGGCCATCTATTGTTTCCCAGAACCACCACAAACTAGAGCAACAATAAGAAGAAAAAATGTGAGAGAAAGGAAGAAAAACAGTAAAAGCCATAACCATCCTAACTGATAAATTTGTGAATATACATACATGAAAATATTATAAAGTCAACAACAACAACGAAGGGAGAGGAGAAGAGAAGAGAAAAGGGAAAAATGTGAATAATAAAAGTAGAAGAAAATAACAACTCACTAGAACAAGCAGCAGCAGTAACGTTTAAATTATACATGACAAGTTATTTAACACCAATAGCAACACAGGCATCAGGAGAAACAGCAATACCGTCACCATCACCACTATTGAACTAACACAATATTGGATGATGAAGAAAAATAAATAAAAAAGTGTGTAGAGGTACAAAACATTTTCCTCTTTTTCTTGTCCTCCTTTTCCTCCTCTTCTTTCTCCTCCTCCTCCAGTAAAGCGAAGGAGGAGGAGGAGAGGAAAATAAAATGATTGATAAAATATTGTCCTATTCATTTCCTATCAACGTTCATTAAACTATTTGAGAAAACGTAATCATTTCACTTATAAAAAAAAGTATAAACACCAAAAAATACAGACAATCAACACGAGTTTTGGTATAATCGATCTTACCAATCCAATACACTCGACTTTTTGAATAATGTCGACGCAAGAATAACTCCTGACTTGCTTTCTTTAAAATCTCGGAATACATTAGACAAATTACACCACTAGACGCAATTCTCATAAACCAGAATCAATGTATTCAAATGCTTGGCTGGTGGACGGAAAAAAAACCATTACTTTCCATATATGAGAGAAATAAGACAAGGCAACCACAATGAGCTACCTTTCACAGGGTACGAATTCCATGCTTTACCACCGCCAGCCTGCTTTGGGGAACACAGGAAACATTTAGTGGAGGCGGTGGTCCAGTAGGCAGATACTAGAAATGACAAACGTTCCAGCCCCACATTCCGGCATAATTATCTCGACTGTCACTGAGCAAACATTCAAATATTGGCATGATAAATTGCGCCTTAGATCCAGTGCAGCACATGGGGGGGGGTGGACAGAGTACTTCAAGAGGCACCACTGCAATGTATAGGAGTGAGCCCGTGCCACCACCACAGACGAGGACCAACCAAACACACACACAGTTCAAAATATGTTATAAGTCCGCACGTGTCCTAAACATTAAAGTAAGCAACAAAAATATCTTTATAGCAGGTGTGTCGCCATAACTATATTACACTGTTGAACTATCGCCACCGTATTGCATTAATAACACATACTTATTGAAAAGATATAATTCAAATAATTTCCCTATAGCAGCAGTCTAGTAGTATTCGTTCTCGCAGTAAATTTGTCACTTGGTATTATGCTTACCTCCCTGCTCCTTTACTTTCACCACCACCACCACCTCCACCTCCACCTCCTCCTCCTCCTCTTCCAATCCATATCATGTACTATTCAGCTGTTTATGTGCATTGATTGAGTTATGGTGCTTTCAAGCATAGCACCTTACATACGATAAACCCAAGAAAGGTGTGTGTGTGTGTGTGTGTGTGTGTGTGTGTGTGTGGTGTGTGTGTGTGTGTGTGTGTGGTGTGAAGGAGCAGACTTTTGCGTTATGTTACTGTCCCTGAACCACTGCTATTGATTGCGCAGTTCGTCGAACCTTGCGTTGCTAGTTCACTGAAGGAGTTGAAGTGACGGAGCGTGTGTGTTGTACTGACATAGATATGCATAGTTATACTGAACACCTTGGTAACTTCATATCTCTCTCTCTCTCACTCTCTCACTCTCTCTCTCTCTCTCTCTCTCTCTCTCTCTCTCTCTCTCTCTCTCTCTCTCTCTCTCTCTCTCTCTCTCTCTCTCTCTCTTCTCTCTCTATCTCTCAACTGATGGAGTGGGTAATGACTCTTCGTCTCCCCTTAGTAGTTACCGACACGTAGTAAAAGAGAAAAAGAAGACGTGAAAAGTGGTATGTTTGAGGAGAAAGAAAACACCATTGTACTTAAAGACGGAGGTGGAGGAGCAAAATGATGCTGGAGACGTGAGAGAGAGAGAGAGAGAGGAGAGAGAGAGAGAGAGAGAGAGAGAGAGAGAGAGGAGAGAGGAGAGAGAGAGAGAGGAGAGAGAGAGAGAGAGAGAGAGAGAGAGAGAAAGAGCTACACTAGATAACAACTGCACAAGTATTACAACCACGTAAGCCACAAATACGTGTACCTAACAACCTACATTTATGATTTTCTTTATTTAACTACAAGTATGAAGGTGTATAAGGAGAGTACCTACGTGTGTTGTGTGTCTACTATGCATTATAAACACTGTTATGTATTTTTTATTATAATGATACTTTCCTCGTTATGGCGATGAGGTTACTGAGAACGGTGAGGAGGAGGAAGAAAGATGAGGAGATGGAAGAAGATACGTATGGTAGGAAATGGATAATGAAAGAAAGATAAGAAGATGTAAGAAAAAATGAATGGTTGGAAAAGGATAATGGAAGAAGGTAGGAATGAAATTATGAGAAGGAAAATGACAATAACAAGTGTGAGGATAAAGAGGAATATGTTGTTGATGAAATGAACAAATAGATGGATAGATAGATGGATGGATGGATGGATAGAAAAGAGAAGATGAATTGTGTGTAGGTTAATGGTATTACTAATAGAAACTGGATGGCATGTATAATATTGAAATAGCAAAACAGACACAGACACACACGTACACACACACACACACACACACACACACACACACACACACACACACACACACACACACACACACACACACACACACACACACACACACGAAACATTAATATTGGGTCTGGTTTGAAGGTGAAATCAGACGAATCAACACTTCTCGTTATGTATTCGTTAGTGTTCCGAAATGTCAAGACCCTTAGGTTAGGTTAGAAGCAGATGGAGAGGAACGAAAGCACACACACACACACACACACACACACACACACACACACACACACACACACACACACACACACACACACACACACACACACACTGTAAAATATTATCCCTACCACCACTATGGAACAAAAAATATATGTTCAAACCAGCAAGCACGTCCCGTCACACACACGGCAATATATTTACTGCCTGAAATATATTGGTCTGATATAATTACCACACTCGCCCCTCACTCCCCCTTCAGCGATATCATTAACATGCAGAGCCAACCAACCTCCCATTTCACCATTAATAGGGAACGTAGAGCAGAAAATAGTAAACTTATAATACTGGTTCAATTAGTTCAACAATAATAAAAAACATCTTATTCGTTTCATCTGTTAATTATCTTAGACTCGTTTCAGACAGTACCATTCTATCGACCTTCTTCTTCCTCTACCTCTTCCTCCTCCTCCTCCTTCGCTTCTTTGATAGTTAATCGAGTCAATTATCGTTGGAGAAGGTCTGAACGTATTACGAACCACATAAACAACTCATAAATCATCTTCCAATAGCCGCTTATTAGACTGAAAGGGAATTGGATCCTGACAAACTGCAAACCAATCTTAGTGTTGCAAGGTTATGTAGAATGGCAAACAATCTTATAATGGCAATATTTTAAAACGGAAATGGACAATTATATATAGATTTGGGTGTAGATATGTTAATGATTTGAATTTACGAATATTTTTATAGACAATGCAACAAAATTTTCCGTCACTAACATGCAAGAATCAAGTTAGCAACACAAACATAGCCGAGTGCTTACCTACACACACACACACACACACACACACACACACACACACACACACACACACACACACACACAACACACACACGCACACGCACACGCACACGCACACGCACACGCACACCCACCCCTACACACAACCCACACCCACACCCACACCCACACCCACACTAGCGAGTCAGGGTTCATATCTTCTTTACCTGTCTGTCTAGTCTATATGTTCTGTAAGTATGTATGTTTCTCTTTCAACACACAAACAAACACACAATCAAAGGAACAAACAAACACACAAACAAGCAAACACATCTGGTGGCACTTCATGTTTTATTGAATAGCCTCAGAATGACTGCAACTCAATTCGTCTTCAAACCCAATTGTATTCTCATGACTATAGTCCGACAGATCTTAGCAGAGCTTTCTGGTGGGAGAGAATCCAGTCTTCCCATGGAGGAGGAGGAGGAGGAGGAGGAGGAGGAGGAGGAGGAGGAGGAGAAAGAGGAGGAGGAGTCTAAAGAATGGGAGGAGGTAAGGATAGCAGTGAAAGGGGACAAGTTGAAGAAGGAAGAACACCAATTAGGGTTCAATTCCCAGGATAACAAAGTACATTGATATAGCAAGGGGAGACTGAGGTAATGACACGCACATGCTGAACCTCCTAGACAATACGTAATTAATGTGATAGTATTCGTGGTACTGAAACCCGTTGAGGTGATGGGTTAAGAGACACCGAAAGAGCAGTGCTGGAGAAGAGGAAAATATGTAGGTAGGTTATAGTTTGTGGGGTGATGATAATGTTTGTGGTGTGGTGGGAGATTGTTGGGGATTATGTGATGGGGAGAGGGATGAAAGGTGGGGAGAGGAGGAGGAGGAAGAGGAGGAGGAGGAAGAGGAGGAGGAGGAGGAGGTGGTTTTCATTTCTACAGTCAGCACGGTCCCTTTAAGCAGATTCAACATCACATATCTATTTTTCCACCATTGTTTGGCGTGCATTTGTGTTGTCAAAATGTGGAAATATACGTAAAGTGGTTTAGCTCGGGAACGGATTCAGACACAATTCGCTTCACCGTCGGTCGATTCATACTGAAAAACGTAAATTATTTTTTCATGGACTCACTTCAGGATGGCATCGTTAATTGTTTTGTTTATCTTGTTCATCATTTACAAATTAATAGAGCCTTTCAGCTTCCCTCTGGACAGCGAGGTTGCCTCCTGAAGATCTATTGATTTCTCGCACAAATAAACGAAAGAGTAAACATGTTTGTTACGTATTGTTTATAAAGTTTGATTGACTAAACAACCCATAATATTTACCCTGTTTTAATATTTACCTTGCCTTACTAGCGAGTAAAATAAAGTTTTTGCTTACATTTTTAATACAAGTGAAAACTTTCATCTCCATCCATATATTTCGTTTGTTTCAGTATTCTCGCCAAAAAAAAAGAAGTATCCTGCTTCATTATAATGTCTTTCATGTAATATCGGATTACATATATATCGTTTTACCGAGTTAATGGGCAGCAAGTACAATAGGGAGCAGCAGCAGGACGACTAAGTAGGCTGCACCAAACTAAACACACTATAATATATTTACTTAGGACTGCACGTGATTATATTGACCTTTCGAATAACGCCAGGTAGCGGAGTGGTCCCTCAACACATGACACATTGCCTTCATCATATTGCAAAGTAAAAACATTGTCGGGTCAAAGCATTTTTAATTCAAACATCAACTCACAAAGAAATCAAACCAGTATTTTTGTTTCACAAATCACAGTAGGATATTGCAGCAACTGTGATTTAAGCATAACACGAATATATTCTGTATTTGAGAAAAAAGACATCCATATAATGATGATATCCAATTAAAATGCATTATATAAGTGTCATCTAATATTACATAAAACAAAACAATAAATGACAATCTGGTGAATACCGTTTCAAGGCCACCTCGCAATGATCACTACAAGACGGGGAAAAATAGAAAGAAAGAAAAAAAACTGAAAACAAATAATGGACGACTAGAGAAATTAGCTACAAGGAAAAATTATAACAGAGATTTAATTAGGAGTAAGCAGGAAAAGATATTTGGAAATCATGAAGTGAGATTATAAGCAAAAAAAAAAATACTTGATTAAAATTTGAGGGAGATAATTAATGAAAAGAAGAAAACATCAAGCAAATATAAATGTCAGCGAGAGCGAGAGAGAGAGAGAGAGAGAGAGAGAGAGAGAGAGAGAGAGAGAGAGAGAGAGAGAGAGAGAGAGAGAGAGAGAGAGAGAGAAAGGGTTAGTGAGGCTTGGTTAAGGGAAGGGAGGCATTATGGAGTGGTGTGCTAATTGCCTCAGACACCAAGGGTCAGGTACGGTACGCCCAGGTGAGGCAGGAAGGAACATAAGACGGGGAGGGAAAACCTATACTTAGTGCAGGTGTGTATGTGCGTGTATGTGTGTGGGAGGGTACTTCAAACACATACATACACAAACGCACATACGTTTCCTAACTCTCTGTGCAACAATAACATTTAAACGTAACCTAAATAAGATAAAATAACATGAATAGCCAAGTTTTTTTCACTTTTACCTTCACCACAATTTTAATTTCACATAGTATTAAGCAGGGAATCACCTTGTTCATCGCTCCTCCCATGGCTGTGCCCGGGAAAGACAGGCACGTGTTGAGCCTTTAATTAAAACATTAACCTCACAGTAGATCGAAAGAAAGGCGAAAAAGAATAGTAATGCACTTTCAAACGAGTCCCTTTCTGGTTATCTATAGATCTTATTTATCTATCTATCTGGGGAATAGAGTTGGCTAAATTCGACGATGGAAAGGAGAAATATCATACTCCATTTCAGCTCTGAATACAAAATTTGGGGACGAGCATTATCAATTATTAACTACTAAGTGTTATATAAATCAATTAGGTTAGTTTAGTTTAGGTTAGGTTAGGTTTTTTTCGCCAGACCCTGTAAAGAGGACAGTAAGAGAAATAGAGGCAGGGGATGAAAATTAGGATTAGGTTAGGTTAGGTTTGGTTAGGTTAGACTAGGTTTTGAAGGTATACCAAGGTTCATAAGGTCCTCATAAACCTTCATAACATTCTTCTGGATAAAATAAGTGCACCCTTCACAACTAAACCACTCCACGGACTCTTCTTCTTTTCAAACTCGTAGGTGATAAAAAATGACGGATTCTGATTGGCCTTACGGTAAAGTCACGTGATAATTCTTTTCTTTTTCAACAATTGGCTTCCACGCATCTCACAAATTTGCCGCAAGGTGTCACGGGAGAACTTTAAGGAAGAGAAGTGCAAAAGGATAATCTGACGTCATCTCAATGCCTTTTAAAATGTTCAATCATGGAAACACACAGAGATTCCTGGGATTACACTACTGAATAGGACACTCGCCAATATACTGTATCTACCACCATTTAATTGATACAACGCTCACCTACAAAAGTGTGGCGGTTATAATAATCACTCACTCCGAAATCCAACGTAATCCTATTCACAAACGGATTACTTCCTCACAGTTGACTATGGATTACCCTCACTGAAAATAACCTTTTGTGTGTGGCTTTAATTAATCCTTTTTAAGCTCCATAATACGCATATGGACAAGCGTTATATATTTGATACATAAATAATACACATCAAAATTCAATCTCAAAAAAATCAATGCAAATTTATCATATCAGAACTATCAATGCTATGGTGTTTAGACTCAATCAACAATACACACAATGAAACCCTATCAACTGCTTTTATCACACATATATTATAGAACAAATGACTGGTCTAATTACAGAACCTAACATCCACTCTTATCACTGAACTCCATATAATTAACAAACAAAAACATATTGAACGAGAAATATTATACAAAAGGTAATTATATTCACGTCATCATCCGAGACTGTTCCCAGACTGTCAGAAAAGACCAATAAAAGTATAAGGATGAGTTCCAAGGTTGAGTGGATCTAGTCAAGC
>JAPQNM010000047.1:2220745-2238245 GCA_029783475.1 Metacarcinus magister
CTCCAGGTTTCGTTCAGCCGCCTTCCTTTCCTTACATCGTCGCAGGGACGCAGTGTCTCAATCCCTCACTATGATGCCTTTCGTCATCATCGTTACAGGTATCGTCGTCGCGATACGCAAGGCGCGCTGCACTGCTCCTCTTGTTACCTGTCACTCTCCTAACAACACCACCTTGAAACACTACTGTCGCCACTGTCATGCAGTCTGTGAACGTCTGCCTCGAGGTCCCCTGGCTGGCTGTTGCCATCTCTTAGTTTGGAATAATCTCAACGAATTTCTCGTTCAATACCCCCGTTTTGGGGTGTTTAATGTTAATGTATAACACGTTTTGTTGCACTGTTATGTACTGTATTGTCTTGTCATAGTCTGGTGAATTCAACGCAATAAATTTATCGAATCAAATCAATAGTATCAATCTTGTGTAGGAAAATGTGGCATCATACAACTCGTCAGCTAATTAATATACGTCATCGCTAACCACTTAGTTGCCAACAGCACTTCAAAATAAATGTGAGATCTACATTTTTCATAAGTATTTGATGTTGGTAATAGTGTCAACATAATTATTCAAGAAATGTATGAGCTGGAAAACAGCTACGCGTGTTATACACATTACCTTTAAGAATTATTCCAATAAAATTATAGAAAAAGGTAGATTTTATGATTAACATTTATGAAACTTATTAACTAGTGAAGTGAGAATTATATATTTTTTTCTGTTAGGGAGTGTTGGGGAATTGGACGCTCTAAAAAAAAATGTATTAAAAAAAATAAATAAAAAAAAAAATAAATAAAAAGTTATCGTATTGTCTTGCCTGTGTTAAAATGCTGCGAGAAAAAAAAATCATGTAATGTATTCTTGAGAACACACGTTGTACAGACAAACAAATGTGTCTTAAGCTTTATTCATTTATTTTTTTGGACATTCAGTCAAGTGCAGCCAGTGGTTTACAAAGATTTACATACATACATACATACATGAATAGAGCCATATACACATTCATACATTGACACATGGAGAAGAAAGAAAATTATACTATTAACAACAATATAATCTTTACCAGTCATTTAAAGTTATTTTTTCTTATATAATAATATAATATTGACTATGTTCATAAATCAACATACATAATTAACATATTTTTGGATTGATACATTTTGAAAGGATTTGTAGCATGAAAATAATACAACGAAGCTGAAAACATGACATGATTTACCAGATAACACGTGGTTTTTAATATTTCATCTCATTAATACATAACACACGTAACACATCAACCTGGGATATGTTCAGATAGGAAACCCTGATTAAGTCTCCTTCTAATAAACAAATGAAATACAACTGTAGCATATACAGTACACAAACTCTCTTCACAGTCCTATGGTGTGCGAGCCTCATCAACGTGCTTACAAATATATATACGACTTTCAACAAAAATTTCAAAAGTATCTTATTTCCATCACATTTATTACGATTACAAAAGAGAGAGAGAGAGGGAAAGGGAGTGAGAGAGAGTGAGAGAAAAAAAAAAAGGAGAGAAATAACACGCCACCCCACGTATGTTCATGTTTCTGTCATTAAGTAGAAGCGAAGGTCCACCACCATGTCACTGTCACCACAACGCCCACCACCACACTGCCACCACAGGGAGAGCGGAGGTTCAAAGCTCCACCCAAATGTTGCATGGCCGCTGTCTCCTCGTCCCCTAATATAGATACAGTAAAGGTGAACAGTGCATATGTGTAAGTGTGTGTATATATGTGTATGTCTATGTATGTGTGCGTGTTTACTTGTCATTTACCTTGCAAAATTATTCACGTATATTAACGATCATAGTATTGACTTACCTGTTAGCACGTGCAAGGTGAGATTGATGGGCTGTGTGCAGGTGTTCGTACAGGTGTAGTGACCGGAGTGGGCGGCGGAGGCTCGTGGGCGTGTGTAGGTGGCACGAGCTATGGGCAGGCCGATGGGCGCATGGGTGGTGGAGATTGTAGGGCCTGGAGAGGTGGTGGTGATGGGCTTGGCCTGCTGTGTGGCGGAGTGGAGAGTGGAGGGGAGTGTGGGAGTGTCCAGGGAGGGAGTGTCACCGCTCTTCATGTGTCCCTCGTATACTTCAGTGCCCTCTTGAAGCTGTTTCGAAGAGGATTGGTGATGTGGCATATACACACACAAACATACACACAACAAACATACACAAACACGCAAAAACACACAAATATGCTTATGTATGTAATGTTAGCCAGGTATAATAACACTGTTGTTGTTGTTGTTGTTTATCCATTCCCGTGGAGCAGCAGTGGTAGTAAAAAGTAGTAAAATAGTTATAGTACTTGCAGGAATAGTAGCAACACCAGTACTAGAGGAAAGGTAGGCACAGTAATTGCAGTTATACCTTACCTGTCTGTTGCGGTACCAGGTAGGGAGGGCGGGGAAGGGGCAGCCTCGAACCTCGCACACCAGCACCACGCGACTCCCGGCTCGCAGGAACACCTCGCGGCCAGGATGCACTTCTACCACCGTCTCTGTTTGGGAGATTACAATGTTGTGACAGAAGACAATCGTGATGTTGATGATGTGAAATAAATAAAGAAAATATACACCTTTCAGTAATGATATTAATGATAATGATGATGATGATGGTGAAATTATTCTTTTTTTTTCAAACTCTAGTTCTCCTTCATTATTAGAATTATTTTTTTTCCAATTCCATCAATTTCTTCCTTGTTTTTAATCTCTTTCTTTTTCTTTTTATCTATTCCCTTCCCTTACATACTTCTCATGTCTGCGTTCCTCTCACACCTTTTCTTTCTTTCCTTTCCTCCATGCAGTCTCCTCCCGTTGCCTTTCCTCCACTCTACTTACCTGTGACATGGAGGGTGACGGGCGTGGAGAAGGGGGGGCTAATGGACACTTGGCAAAGGTAAGTTCCAGTGTCGGATGGGCGTACGTGATGGAGACGTAGCATCCACCTGCTTCCTCCACCTGGGTTTACCGCGGCAAACCTGTAGAGTGTTGGGATGGAAGTGGACAAGAGGAGAGGGAGGCAGGAAGTGTTGGGGAAGGAGAGAGTGGTGGGGGGAGTTGTGGAGGAGGCAGAGTGTTGATGGTGTTGGTGGAGATTAAGGAGGTGGGGAGGGAAGGAATGGTGGTTGTGGTTTTGGAAAATGGAGATAGAGTATGGGGGGAGATGGAGAAAATTATTGGGAAGGGAAACAGGAGAGAGGAGGGAGAATAAAAACATAAGGGAGGTAAAAGAAAGAAGAATGTGTGCATATGAGAAAAAGGAATAATGACAAAATCGGGAAAAAACGTTGATTAAAACAAAATTAGGAGGAAAAAAAGAAAGTAAAGAGGAAAAAATGGAAAGAATGCCATAGAGATGCAAAGCGGTATTAGATAAACGTTAAGAGGGAGACAAACGAGGGAAAGATTTACACTGCACAATAGATTAGAGATAATTGTGGTCATCGGTGGAGATTAATGATGGGCAACGGAAGTAATAGCGAATAGATGACGAAGAATAAAGAAATTACCATAAATTACGTACATAAGTTAAAGGTTTTAGAGCAGAATGAACAATAGTTGGATGATAGCCATGGATGGGTAAGGTATACAATTTTACTTTATAGCGAGGGGAGGAAAGTGAAAAAAAACAAACAGAGGATGGCAGGATTAAACGTAAGTGAAAGTAGGAATATATAAATAAAGAGATAAGGTTAGAGTAAATGTAAAGGGGTAGATAGTACATAGGTAATAGTATTAAACTGGAGGTAAATTGAGTGTGAGAGAGGAACAGAAAGGGAGATTGTGGGATAGACAAAGAGAGAGAGAGAAAAAAAAGAGAGATAAAGAGAGAGTGAAAGAGGGATGTAACTGTCCTTTGCAATACTTTAAAAAGTTACCAACGTCGGTAGAATGGTGGTTACATCCTCTAAAGTTTATATGTAAGTTGTAAAGAGAAGATCAGAACCTTACCATTTCATTTCCCAAGAAAGTATTTTGATAATTGGAAAATACATCGTTGCTCCCTTAACATTTTTGTCTTATGGATTGACATGAAATTAATTAATACATTTGTTAATATTTTTTTTCTTCTTGACGCTTTTGATTTCCTATTGTGCGTGGGAATGTTAGTAAAGCATCTTTTTCTCTGTCTCTTCACTTTTTATCAAGTAAACATAGAATAGTTTCAGTCGACAAGATCTCACTGTTTTTATATATACAACAACGTCAGGGGGATAATGCTGAAATACGCGTAGTAAATGCAATTCAGTCATATATACTCTTGAATAGTGTTAAAGTTTTCGTTTTTGGATTTAATAGTTCCTTTTATGAAGCATCCAATTTTCTTAGCTTCACTTGTTGCCTTCTTGTTAACTTTATTTTCCTATAATTCAGAACTTGCCTCAGATTTCAATATTAAGAAATCAATATTAAGTTTTCCAGCTTCAGCTTACGGGGAAATTAATGTAAAGGAATTTGGATTAATGATGATAGTAAATTATATTCTTTAGCCTTGTATCATATGGTTATTCTGGGATTCAGATGCAATAGGAAAGGTTTTGATGAAATGACGTGCACAATTTTCCCCCCGGTGCAGTTCATGAAGGAATAAATGATGAAGGTTTGAGGAGAGAAAAAATGAAAAAAAAATCATAAATCAAAATAAAAACAAAACGAAAGGAAGGTTTCAGAAATCAAAATAAGAAAAAGTGTCGAGGTAAAGGATAGCAAGATAAAAAAAATGCTTCCATTATAGAGTGAGGAGAATATATTGGCAGATGGAGTGAAAAATAAAGAAAATAATCTGGAAATAAACTATAGGAGATGAGAGTGAGGGATGAAAGACGTAGTTAGGTGTAAGGGGAAGAAAGACCAAGTGCTGCAGACTTATAAGAACAAATAGTGGAATAGAACCAAGAACTTTTTGTAATCAGGATCCAACTTTTCCCCTCAGAGCCAAGAAAAGAAAAAAAACAGACAGAAGTATAGAGCTGGAAGGCACATAACACACAACACACACACACACACACACACACACACACACACACACACACACACACACACACACCTGTCATCAGAAGTGTAGGTAGTCTCCCCGGCTGTCAACAAGTGGATGTCCCTGGCTCTCACCCACGATACCTACGCCAAGGGGAACCAAGATGAGGCTGTCGATCTTTTGTCAGAGTTATTGTATCATAGTATCTTATGGTTAATTTTTTCACCGCTGCGATAATGTAACCTAACCTAACCTAACCTAACCTAACCTAACCTAACCTAAACTATAATCAAAATCTATCTTCTTAATTCCTTGCATATATAACCTCAAGATAGTTTAGTTATAGAGCTTTTTTTAAATCACTTAGTTACTCAATAATTATTACATAGTAGATACCAGCAGTACTGAGAAAGATATAGAATACAAGAATACTTTTTTTTTATTGTTTTCTGTGATTGATGTAAGCTTTGCGTCAATCCCACCACAGGATAACAGTGAACTCTAGTTAACAATCACTATGGAAGAGATTTACACGTATAGCTTTTAGAGGATCTGAATAAAAAAGAGGAATTCGAGAGTCAATGAGAGATTCTGGGATATACATAAAGGGTTTAGGACTCGGGGTAGAGGATCAACTCACCGTATAATTGTGAAGGTTTCTGATGATGCAAGTAAGGTGGGCTGTCTGACCAACGGGCGTGTGGGTGTGGGCGTGGACGGAGGCGTTTACAAAAGAAGGACCCACTAAGGTTGAGTACTGCACTGAGAGTCGTTTGTGGGCGGGCATCTCAACGCCTCCTCCTCCTCCTCCTCCTGTGTTTCCTCTTCTCCCAAGTCCCCCTGGTGGTCATCCATACATCACGCCGTCATGTATACCACGCATACATACATATACACGTGTGTACATACAGGTAAACAAGTAGAATCACATACATACACACAAACACAAACACAAACATACACACAAAGAGATAAATGTTAGTATAAATAATCGTTCTATCACAATTCATCACACTAAATTTTCCCCCTCCACTACAGCTACAACCATAACTACTACTACTACTACTATTACTACTACTACTACTTCTACTACTACTTCTACTAATACTACTACCACTACTACTACTACTACTACTACTACTACTACTACTACTACTACTACTACTACTACTACTACTACTACTACTACTACTACTACTACTACTACTATTACTACTACTCCTATTATTTCATTAGTTTAAGTTTTAGTGTTACAAGGCCAAGTTTTGATAGCAACCTGTCTATTATAAACAGATATTCCAAGCACCTAATTCCTGAGGCACGTTAGTTGTTAGATGCTTAAAGTTTTCATGAGGATTGTCGAGTGCGAAAGTGTATTTATAAGCTGACATCAGAGAAATGTTTCTAATACTCGGAGACAAATTTTACTAAATATACACAGAGGAAAATAGAATAAAAGACGAAGGAGACTATAGAATGACCTGCACACACGAACACACGAACACACTCACCCGTCCTGCCGCCCACACACAACTGAGTGAGGATCAGCACCAGTGACGCCCATCCAGCCCACGCACCCGACATCACGCCCACACTAGCCTATCTGAAAGGGAAGAAAACGGTCAGTCACACACACACACACACACACACACACACACACACACACACACATTATCGATATACTGACATTAAATCATAATATAGAGTAGTCATAATATTTCAAGTATCAGACTGCAATTATGATTCATGATATTTAGTATATAAATGATACAAATTAGTTATGTAGTACACTTATTTTTTCCTCTCTCACTCTCGAATAAATGAATAACACACATCCTCCGCCTCTCAATCGGCGTTACTAATCATCCAAACAGTAACACGGGTTGTATCATTGCCTTAATTCTGATTACGATTCAACTCCCTTGTAGTATTGTGTTAACAGATGACTAATTATCTCATATTATAGCATGCCATAACTTAGGAGATTTATGATAACATTTTAATACAATAAACTGCTACAGTAGGTGTTTGTTGTACCAGGAGTGAGCAAACAGAGGTTCAAATAGTTTTAGGCATAATATTTGGTGTCATTTATGATATATTGCACATAGTAGGAGGATGCTTGTTGGCTTTTCAATTTTATGATGTAATTTGTTTTTTTGTATTCAGCAATTATAAATAATACATAAACAGCTTGTTGTAGAAATTCATTAGGAGTAATTATGATCTGGCAGTACATCACAGCTGACTGCTTGGACGCGAGTGAAATAAGGAGGACAGTCACTTTTAGTAATTTAACATAATGTTGTATATTGTGTTCACTCAGTTGACTCATAATGTTTTTAGGGCTCATAATTCCTTTTACAGGATGTAACTGAATATTTAGAGCTACACATTACAAGTAGGATAAATTATTATGTCGGAATATACAAAGAGTCGTTTAGACGTGTACGGGGAAAAAAAATAAATAAATACAGAGAGAGAAAGAGAGGGAAGGAGAGAGAAAAAAAGAGGCAGACTAACATGATATAACGGTAAAAAAAAAAAACAACATGAAATAAAGAACAGATAAACAAGGATTCAAGTAAGAAAAAACTCCATTCGCTGCCATTGCCAGGAGCCCCGCCTCGCAGCACCAGACGAGGACAACATACACTGACACTGAGACAATCTTCGTTGTGACACCTATGCAACGAGTAACCTAACTTTGTCACACCTCTTATCTTCCTTCCCGAATTGGCTGGAACAAAGGGAAAAGGAGGAGGAGGAAAAAAAGGAGTAGAAGGCGTAGGAGGAGGTGGTGGTGGTGGTGGTGGAGCAGGTGACTGGGAAGAGATATGTGACAGAAAGTATATAGCATCCACCGACAGCCTTGTCTGATGCAATCTATATTGTCATAGTTTCGCATCCCTTCTACGTGCCCCAGACAACGGCGAAGGAGTATTTTGTGGTCCTTTTTAGGGTTCTGGGTGTGAGGGTGAATAGTGGAAGGGTTTCAGGATGCTCAAAGGTTCACTAACATGGGAGCGAACTTCACTCCTCCTCTGCTCCGTTGTTTTCGTCGTAAGAATATTGATAAGGAGTAGTATATAAAAAAAAATAGAAGTCTATATCTGTAAAAAGCTTGGAATTCAACCATTTTGCCTCAAACGATAGACAGGTCATTAATTATTCTTTAATGAAACTCAGATTATGAAATTTCAAACTTTTATACAAAACTTTTTCAGTGTTTTAATTTCCTTAAGTCAGAGTTACTAACACAACACAATTATTTTCAAATGAAACTGAAAACTGTACACAGATAGTTTATAAAAAAATTCTTATGATAAATGTAACTGTTATTGAAAATTCTAAGTTTTTTGTATAATAAATCTGATCTTTTATTTTTTCCCAGAATTCTGTTAGGAAGAAAAGATATTTCAGACGAAAATAAAAGAAATAAAAAAGGGAAAAAGAGAAGCAGCTGTAAAGGTTTTTTTTTATATCAAGTCTCTAGGTATTCCTTGGACATGTATTGTATTGAACTACACTTGAATATCAAATAAAACAATCACCTGGGTATGAAATCAAGGATCGACGTACATATGTATTTGTGATAACTTGAACGAGCTACTTGAACAAGCTATCTCAGAAACGATGGTTAGGTTATCACGTTATTTTGTTTTATTTCAAGTCTACGAATCTCTTTCCATCGTTACGTAATGGTGCTCTTATGTATCTCTGATGAATCATGGAGGTTTTATAGTGACTAAGAGCTTCCGTAATTGTGAAGGAAAAATGCCATAGTTATAAAAAAAAACACTTAACCATTAACGAAACTGTTGACAACATGTTCGTGGCTTCATCCGAATGTGTGGATTCTTGTCTTAATATACGTATTGTGTATTTAAGTAACATCAAATCATATATATCTTTCTGGTTAACATACCTCCAAATAGAGTATGATATTTCTTTTCCATTCATATACATCTGATAACAGTGAAAATCTGAGAAAAAATAAAAGGAAACAGCTTTATTCAGTCAGTAGTGTCATGTCCGCCAGAGGAGTGACAGGCTCGCGTCTCCTCCCTGTAATCACCACACATTATACCCTTTCCCCGTGAGTGTTGAGGAGACTATTATCATCGTGGCATGAAAAGGAAGGTTAGTACTATGTTTCTAGCTTGGAAGTTATGGTATAGGTGATTAATAACAAGTAGAACCATGTATATGAATAACGGAATGATAGGTTAGTCCGAACAACTCTCCCGAAGCCTAGTCAAGTTTTATTTCAATACAATATTATTCTCATTGTTATACATAAGGGAGCCTCAACACGCAGTTAGATGTTTTCTTTTTGTGTAGTTTTTACCGTAATTCACGTACACAGAGTTTCAGTTCATTCATTATGTTGAAATGAATAGATATGTAGTTGTTGTTTTTTTCAGCAGGGTGGGTGAGAGCACGGAAGAGGCGTGTATTTCGAGAGAGAGATTCCAGAAACATTTGGTATAACTTAGGTATTCTAAGGATGAAGAGTAGAGTTTATAAAAAAAAGATCGAGATATAATTCAATATATAAATAAATCAGAGGATGGAAGAAAGGTTTGGAAATTCTTTAAAAAAAAAACACATTTCACGGGGAATTTTTTAACAAAGGTCTGAGTAAATCTTCATCACCATCAATAGCATTCCGTGTACATGCGTGATAAAGGTTAAGGGAAAAGGTTGGAGACATATAAAGCTAGATGGCACTTGTCATAATCAGAGCTGAGTTACTATTACTAAGATTAAGTATACACATCTTGATCACAAAGAATAATGACGTTCGTAAATTACATGTGGCACGATAACTGGCAGGAGTATAATAATAATAATTGTTTTTTGTTACTGGAAGGCATGGGTGTCATTCCTTTAGTCGCTTCCCTTTGATAGCATAAAAACATGATGAATTGGAATGAACTTCTTACAATTCAGGATTAGAGGCAGATTGTCAAAGTATGCTTCTGGGTACAACTATCTCCATGACCAGAAAGTATTAATCATGAGTCAGGCATAGACGGAAGAGGCTCAGGCATGGAAGCAATGGTTATTACAAGGGAAATCTAAGAACTACATCTTTAGGAATTTTCACTTAACAGAAACATTATACCTAAAATATTTTCGCTTCGATTGTACCATAGCCTGCACGGGAACAACGGGATTGAATATAGAAACAAGGTTGTACTAATAAGAACGCAAAGTGTAGAAAATAATAAGCTGAATAGTTAGTTACATATTCAAGATTAATTCCTCGTCAGATAACAGAACACTTTGATAAAAATAAGAGTTACATGTTAAGAAATATTTCCTCGTTCGATGTTTCCAAGGATTAGCAAGTATTAGCAGTGTTGTATCATTCAAGTGTACGTGAAACACTATCTCAATTTTGTCTTGATTAATTTCAGCTGGAACTGAAAATATTGGGGAAAATGTGGGAGTCAAAATCTCTGCCTGGCTTGGAAAATTGATGGTGGTGGTTGTGGTGTTGGTGTTCTTGTGCGGTAACGTAAATCAGGATTGTGGCAGAGGAATGGTCTCCAGGCAGGGACACCACTCTTCTGGTGGTGCAAAAGCTGCTGGGAGGAATTTTGAGGAAGTCTGGAAAAGTGATGAAACCTTAACGTATGTCTTTCCGTTTGAAAGTAAGCCTTGGTTTGTGGAGTATGCTGAAGAAATTTTTGTTCCTTTTAATATTGAAGGAATTTTTATTTAAACTTTTTTCATAATCATGTATTTATTTCTATGAATGTTAATCTACTCACGTATTAGCTTTTATAACCTTCGAAGCTTTGTTAAAACCCTTTCTCCAAATAAGAACTTTCATGAGGGCGCCCCGCATCCTATGTCTTTTAAGGTAATCCAGATGAAGGCGTTATATCGTATCCGTATACAGTAAAATTCTCATCCGATTGACAATTCTTATCTATACTCACTCCGACGACTCTACAGTACTACTAATCCACAAAACATAAACAAGAATTATACAGCGTGATTAAAATATGGCTTAAGTTAGAGTCTTAGAATAACATGTGCAGAAAAACATTGAATAAGGCAAGTTAGGCTGGATGATGATAGAAATCTATTGTTGTATTTGAAACCAGGCCCTCACTCCCCTCTACTCTCGCCCTCTGTTGCATATACTTCAAGATAACTGTCTTTTTGATAGCTTGGACCTGTCCCTACTCTTCATAGCATCTGTACCCACACTATAACAGACTCTAAGGGCCTCCTCCTACTTCTCCTCCTCCTCCTCCTCCTCCTCCTCCTCCTCCTCCTCCTCCTTCTCCTCCTCCTCCTCCTACTCCTCCTCCTCCTCCTCCTCCTCCTCCTCCTCCTCCTCGTCCTTATCTTTTTAACTCATCCATGAAAACTCTCTCTCTCTCTCTCTCTCTCTCTCTCTCTCTCTCTCTCTCTCTCTCTCTCTCTCTCTCTCTCTCTCTCTCTCTCTCTCTCTCTCTCTCTCTCTCTCTCTCTCTTTCTCCTACACACACACTATTTCCTCCTCTTGTCACTCGTCATTTTTGCTCCCCTTATGCGTCCCCTCCACCTGTCAGTCTTGGCTGTCAGACACACCTGTCCGGTCCTATTTATCACTGAGGAAATTATCAGAAAGAGTGCGTGTTAATGTTGATGGCTCATTTAATTTTTTTTTCCTGAGGGTTTTATAATGATGATAGCAACAGTAGCAGCAGCTGTTGTTAATTTTGTAGTAGTAGTAGTAGTAGTAGTAGTAGTAGTAGTAGTAGTAGTAGTAGTAGTAGAGGAGGTGGTGGAGGAGGAGGAGTAGTAGAAAGAGGAGGAGAATGAAAAGGTGAAGTTATAAGAGGAGGAGGAGGAGGAGGAGGAGTAATAGAAAGAAGAGGAGAATGAGGTGAAGTTATAAGAGGAGGAGGAGGAGGAGGAGGAAAACTACTACTTTGTATGTTAACGTTAGAGCACGTGCACACCTTGAGACTTTTACGTGGGTCACAGATGGCAAGACACGAGCCACACTGGAACGAGCACGAGCATTTTAGTGTTATGCAAATGGGAATAGCTAAAAGGGGTACAAACAAACTTTATAAAAAAAAAAATCCCTCCCCATCGCTGCTCCTAACAAGAAGATAGTAGAAGAGTTTCAAATTTGAGTGATGTGAGTTGGGTTTAAAAGATGTGTTGATACTCTTCTTTTAGGGTTTAATTTACGTTACATATATATTTCATTCTTCACATTTATATACTACACTCATAACCCACCTTCATTATTCATTATTATACAGCTGATTACAAGCACCCACACACACAAAAAAATTAACATACAAATGATAATGATAATGATACAGTGATGACCATTATTATTTTTTACCCTTTTGTCACCATCACGAACCAAAATTAAAGGAAGTAGAAATAACTGTTTTCCATAATTTTTCTTTTTATGGCAGTTATAATCAAAACAAAAGAGTTTAATTTGGTCTCGTTGTCTGGCACTTATAAATCCCTTTCCGGTAACAATTAGAGGACCGCTGATAACAAAATCATCCACAACCTCATAATTGACTCCGATTTAATAACGAAACTATTAATGACCATTCTAATAGACTTCCTTTTTTTTTACTTCTACCCCAATCCAATTATTTTTCTCTTTTTTTTTCTCTCTCTCTCTCTCTCTCTCTCTCTCTCTCTCTCTCTCTCTCTCTCTCTCTCTCTCTCTCTCTCTCTCTCTCTCTCTCTCTCTCTCTCTCTCTCTCTCTCTCATTATCCGCTTATGAGTTTTTTCCCCGTTTCTCTCTGTCTCTCTTTCTCTCTTATTCTTTCCCCTTTCTATCCTTTCCTTATATGGCTTTGAAGTCACATTCTTTCCCAGTTATTCTTTTCTCTCCTCTCCCATGTGTTCTCTCCCTTCTTTTGTCATTCTCTCAACCGTTATCACCATATGTTGCCTGTCTCTAACCCCTCTCTCTCTCTCTCTCTCTCTCTCTCTCTCTCTCTCTCTCTCTCTCTCTCATCTCTCTCTCTCTCTCTCTCTCTCTCTCTCTCTCTCTCTCTCTCTCTCTCTCTCTCTCTCTCTCTCTCTCTCTCTCTCTCTCTCTCTCTCTCTCTTTCTTTTTCTCTCTTTCTCCCCCTTTCTCCATTCCAACCTACTCGAGCGTTACTTTCATTTACGTTCACAACACCAAATATTTCCTTTTTTGTTTTATTTGTTCTCTCACTATTGTCCGCTAACGTTCTTTCTTTATTCTATGTTCTTTCTTTGTTGTGGGAGCATCAGGTTTTCTGTTCCTATGGCATCATCATTCTATGTAATCTATCTTTCAATTATTTGCATCCTTCACAATAGCACTGGTTTTGATGTTTGATAAATCCCACTCACTTTTCTATAATGCCTTAACAACAATGATTTTCTTATTTTTTTCTTCATATTTTTGTATATTTTAATGTTTATATAAGTCTGTTCTACTGTACTTACAATGGTCGTGGGTTTCTGTTAAGTTTTCTCTATCTTTATTTAACAATACTTATACGCATGAAGTATGAATTAATTTAATCTTACATTCACAGTCCGTTCACTATAATCATGTAAGGTTTCCGTACGCTTTAAATATATACTAAATACATCAAATCATTAACACACATTAACAACCTATAAAATAATCATTATCATTATCATAAATCATTATTATAGCACTTGAAGTTCTGCTGGAAATACAAAAGGAGAATCAACATAATTTCTATATTCATGTAAATTGTAATGATGTGACTTCCATACAAGACAAAACATTAACCTCTATTTCATTTTGTCCTCGGATATATGTGTTAAGGTCATTTCAAGAGTTTAACTGCATTATTCTGTGTCCTTAACAGTATTTAATCTTTCAGACATTCGTTTCTTAAATATTTAAGCTTGTCTCTTGCATAATAAAAGGAAATCTGATCCTTAGTTCTATAATACCTTTACTTCTATAATAAATCGTGTGTTATAAGAAATGCATGGAGTGACTGGTGTAGGGATCCCTGAACAATTATAATAACCAGGTCATCTTTCAGGAAGCAGAGTTGTGTTGGTGTTGTGACTCTTCCTCTCCCTCGTCATGTTTTTTTGAGTCACTGAGTCTTGATTTCCACCGGGACTAACCTGAGTTGATAGTGTGTGTGTGTGTGGGGTGTGTGGGTAGGGGGGGGGGTGATTATCGAATGCGCCTTTATAAACTAACCCCATGAATTACATAAATATTAATACCACAGAGAATTTGGTCTGTGCGACGTAGTGTGTTTCTAATGTTATTCACATGGACGCTGTCAACATCATACAACACACAGCGATGCCTTGCTAACACACGTAATGATGAATATTATATATATACGATGCTTCATTTCACATCTCATTTTGCTACCCGTTAAAGAGGATGAACAGTACGTAGTGTAAGGATGTTATTCAGGCAGTTGTAAGCGTCCGACATGCAAGTCTTGTAGACATAGAACCCACTCACCTTAACGTGTAGTAATGGCTTAAACTTAAAGGAAGATGTTAAGTTATTGGTGAGCGTCTGGGCGTGGCAGGAATGTGCCGGTGAGGGAAACACAAGAAGGGGAAATGAGATCGAGCAGACTCTTGGGCTTAATAGGGGAAGACCTTGAGGAAAGGCCCTTCAAACTTTACTGTAATGTTATAATATAGTTTCAGTGATTACCATGAATCAGCCATGTATTTATGTAGCAGTAGTAGTAGTAGTATAAGTAGTAGTAGTAGTAGGAGTAGTAGTAGTAATAGTAGTAGTAGTAGTTGAAGTTTTGCTATTTTTTCTTTATAAATGTGATATCAAAATTATTTACTTGAATTTACTAAAGTATTTTCTCTATTTTCCATGTCCAAGCTTTTGATTATTTCGCACAGGTGGTGGTGTTTGTGTTTAATCTCGTTGTAGTGTTCCGTTCTATATTGTCGCTTGAATAACCTTGGTAACATGTGACGGTTTTGTACAGTATTGTTTTGATGAAGGTCAGTGGGAGTGTTGAAGCAGAGGTCAAGGGAAGGGAAGGGAAGAGAGATATGAGAGAGAGATGGTTAAGGAAAGAGAGAGATCACGGAGAGAAATTTACAAGCGAGCATTAAGGAAGGGGAGCGAATTAAGAAATTAAATAAAGAGCACCGGATTTAAGAGTGACGGATTACTTGGGTATATCAAAGAAGGAATAAATGAGGGAATAATGCTTGCATGGAAATCTAGTAAAATAATGTGAGAAATAGTAAAGGATAAGCATGAATACATCAACTGGGGAGAAGGATATAATGGCAGGCTCAGTGAGGGCGAGGGATGGAGAAGTGGTGACAAGGTGTGGGAAGGGTCGGTTGGTGGAGGGTCGTGTCTGGGATAACAATAATATAAGTATAAGCAGGATTATTATCTACTAAAAAGAAATATTACATAGGATATATAAACACACACACACATACACACACACGCACACACACACACACACACACACACACACACACACACACACACACACACACACAGGAGGGTAGATAATCATAACATTTTACTTACTACAATGCTATCTTTCTTATTTAAAAGCGTGTTTAGGGGAGGCTGTGAAAAAAAAAAATGGGGGGGAGAGAGTGGACTTATTTCAGTCACTACTTAATATCACACGAATTGCATAAAAACATACAACTACAAACTCTTATATCATTCTTTCTGTCACAATTGATTTCCTTTTACTTACTTACTTACTTGGTTTATTTTTACCTCAGATCTATAATGGACATACCTTTTGCAGGAAGTATTATTTCTGTCTCGTGGGTGGCTGGTTTTTTAGAGGATATAGTTCTGTTAAAGAGGAAAAGGCGCTGGATGTTTGCTGGGTTACCTGTGTGTTTAGAAAGATAAAGTAGACAGAGAATGATAGATAAATAGATAGATAAATAGATAGATAGATAGATAGATAGATAGATAGATAGATAGAGAGAGAGAGAGAGAGAGAGAGAGAGAGAGAGAGAGAGAGAGAGAGAGAGAGAGAGAGAATATATCTTTCCAAACAACACAATTCTCAATCACAACGCAATACCTGCTCCACACTTCAGACAGCCACGTTATAGATATGAAGAAAGGCGAGGAGACAGATAAACAAATAAAACATCGGATAAAAGAATAATAAAGAAAGATAATAATTAATATACAAATCCAGGTGTGAAAGGGGGTTGAAGTCAAGTTAATATAAGGATACAGGTAGATAGATAAGGAAGTGTGCAGACAGATAGGTAAGGAGAAGCAAGCGCGCGTCTCGTCTAGTCCCAGTGTCACACCGTACCGACACTCGTGCTACCTCCCCGGAAGCTTAACTGATACTGGTTCTGTTCCGTCTTGCATCCGCCACCACCACCCACCACCACCACCACCACCACCACCACCACACCACCAAGCAAGCCACACTCACTCCTACCGGGCGGGTCACACCATCCATACTGGGTCACACTACTCCATACTAGGTCATTTTTTTTTTCTTTCTACCCATTCATGTCTCACTACACTAACTACATAACCTATATTAGTCAATGTTATAGTCTCAGTCACACTTTCCACTCTCAGGTTGTTGGAACACACTATACTATTTTTATTCTATGGTATACTATGGTAATGAGAGAGAGAGAGAGAGAGAGAGAGAGAGAGAGAGAGAGAGAGAGAGAGAGAGAGAGAGAGAGAGAGAGAGAGAGAGAGAGAGAGAGAGAGAGAGAGAATCGAAGTAAGGACATAATGCCTTAAGAGTAATGTGTTGGTACAGAAAAGAAAAAAAATTCAAGGATATATCCCTGTCAGGTTCTCTCTCTTTCTCTCTCTTTTTTTCCTCTCTCTCTCTCTCTCTCTCTCTCTCTCTCTCTCTCTCTCTCTCTCTCTCTCTCTCTCTCTCTCTCTCTCTCTCTCTCTCTCTCTCTCTCTCTCTCATACTCTCTCATACTCTCTCTCGCCAGCACTTAGTCGATCAGGCAAACTTCACTTCTCTCACTGCTCCTAAAGTAACGTCAGACTCACAAAAATAGGAAAGAGAAAAAGGAAAGAAAAAATAGGAATAAGAGAAGAAATTTGAAAACACAAGCTATTATACTTGGTTCCGTAAATTCCCTCACAATCTCCCACAAGCCAAAAGGTCTGAGAACACTAACAATTTTACAAGCTCACTAAAGTAAACATTCACAGACATACCGCTGCGTCTGCCCCGGGAAAATAAAATAGTTTCTGGGATGGGATTAAGGGTGAGCGAGGGTGAAGTTTTGGTAGGGTGAGTGTTGGACTGTACGTATCACCATCCTAGGACATACTTCCCAGCAACGAGAAATAAGACTGATAATATACAGCTACGGTTGAGGTTTGACGGAGGGATGAAAAATATTACATCAAAGGGGTCAGTAGGTTAGACTTTGCGTGTGGTGGTCATGGCGTGAGGGGAAGTGAGTGCACGGTGAGAGGAAATTATTTGTTAAGTCTGACCGGAATTGAGTT
>JAPQNM010000047.1:2243245-2258245 GCA_029783475.1 Metacarcinus magister
GTGTTTGCGGCACGACGTCTGTGACAAGATCTTTATATATCATTCCCATGCATATACATATGATGTATAGGCCAGTGTAACAACTTTTATCATTATTTACAAATTTCTATTGTCTTATGTATCAGAATTACCGTTCTTATGAGTATTTATGTAATATTCAATAGATAATTTTACGGTACGATAACTGCGGTTTGGCAACACCGCCGGCAGCAATATATAACCGTCACTCCGTCGGCCGTCAGCGACGGGCTCTTCTAGCTAGCATTAGATATTGGATATTGAAAATATTGAAAATATTGGAAATATCATTGCAGCATCTGATACACCTAATTAAACTGTACAACTGTCATTATGAATATTTGTTTTATGACTAATAATTACGCAGTAAAATGAAACTTAATATTTATATAAAAACATGACTTTCCTCCTCATTTTCCCGAAAGCTATTAGAGATATTGGAAATATCATTGCAGCATCTGATAGACCTAATTAAACAGTACAACTGTCATTATGAATATTTGTTCTATGACTAATAATTACGCAGTAAAATGAAACTTAATATATATATATATATATATATATATATATATATATATATATATATAAACATGACTTTCCTCCTCATTTTCCCGAAAGCTATTAGAGATATTGGAAATATCATTGCAGCATCTGATACACCTAATTAAACTGTAAAATTGATATTATGAATATTTGTTCTATGACTAATAATTACGCAGTAAAATTAAACTTAATATTTATTTAAAAACATGACTTTCCTCCTCATTTTCTCGAAAGCTATTAGAGATATTGGAAATATCATTGCAGCATCTGATACATCTAATTAAACTGTACAACTCTCATTATGAATATTTGTTCTATGACTAATAATTACGCAGTAAAATGAAACTTAATATTTATATAAAAACATGATTTTACTCCTCATTTTCTCGAAAGCTATTAGAGATATTGGAAATATCACTGCAGCATCTGATAGACCTAATTAAACTGTAAAACTGACATTATGAATATTTGTTCTATGACTAATAATTACGCAGTAAAATGAAACTATATATTTATATAAAAACATGACATTCCTCCTCATTTTCTCGAAAGCTATTAGAGATATTGGAAATATCATTGCAGCATCTGATAGACCTGATTAAAATCTACTACTGTTATTATGAATATTTTCACTAGTACTAATAAATACTGAATTTTACTTTTTTTTAAATTACTTTCTTCCTCGTTTTCTCGAAAGCTATTAGAGATATTGGAAATATCATTGCATCATCTGATACACCTAATTCAACTGTACAACTGATATTATGAATATTTGTTCTATGACTAATAATTACGCAGTAAAATAAAACCGTATTTTTATATAAAAACATGATTTTCCTCGTCATTTTCTCGAAAACTATTAGAGATATTGGAAATATAATTGCAGCATCTGATAGACCTAATTAAACTGTACAACTGATATTATGAATATTTGTTCTATGACTAATAATTACGCAGTAAAATGAAACTTAATATTTATATAAAAACATGACATTCCTCCTCATTTTCTCGAAAGCTATTAGAGATATTGGAAATATCAATGCAACAGCTGATACACCTAATTAAACTATACAACTGATATTATGAATATTTTTTCTATGACTAATAATTACGCAGTAAAATGAAACTTAATATTTATATAAAAACATGATTTTCCTCCTCATTTTCTCGAAAGCTATAAGAGATATTGGATATATCACTACAGCATCTGATAGACCTAATTAAACTGTATAACTGACATTATGAATATTTGTTCTATGACTAATAATTACGCAGTAAAATTAAACTATTTATTCATATAAAAACATGACATTCCTCCTCATTTTCTCGAAAGCTATTAGAGATATTGGAAATATCATTGCAGCATCTGATAGACCTGATTAAAATCTACTACTGTCATTATGAATATTTTCACTAGTACTAATAAATACTGAATTTTACTTTTTTTTAAATTACTTTCTTCCTCGTTTTCTCGAAAGCTATTAAAGATATTGGAAATATCATTGCATCATCTGATACACCTAATTCAACTGTACAACTGATATTATGAATATTTGTTCTATGACTAATAATTACGCAGTAAAATAAAACCGTATTTTTATATAAAAACATGACTTTCCTCCTCATTTTCCCGAAAGCAATTAGAGATATTGGAAATATCATTGCAGCATCTGATACACCTAATTAAACTGTACAACTGTCATTATGAATATTTGTCCTATGACTAACAATTACGCAGTAAAATTAAACTTAATATTTATTTAAAAACATGACTTTCCTCCTCATTTTCTCGAAAGCTATTAGAGATATTGGAAATATCATTGCAGCATCTGATATACCTAATTAAACTGTACAACTGATATTATGAATATTTGTTCTATGGCTAATAATTACGCAGTAAAATGAAACTTAATATTTATATAAAAACATGATTTTCCTCCTCATTTTCTCGAAAGCTATTAGAGATATTGGAAATATCATTGCAGCATCTGATATACCTAATTAAACTGTACTACTGTGATTATGAATATTTGTTCTATGACTAATAATTACGTAGTAAAATAAAACTTAATATTTATATAAAAACATGACTTTCCTCCTCATTTTCTCGAAAGCTATTAGAGATATTGGAAATATCATTGCAGCATCTGATATACCTAATTAAACTGTACAACTGATATTATGAATATTTGTTCTATGGCTAATAATTACGCAGTAAAATGAAACTTAATATTTATATAAAAACATGATTTTCCTCCTCATTTTCTCGAAAGCTATTAGAGATATTTGAAATATCATTGCAGCATTTGATACATCTAATTAAACTGTACAACTGATATAATGAATATTTGTTCTATGGCTAATAATTACGCAGTAAAATGAAACTTAATATATATATAAAAACATGACTTTCCTCCTCATTTTCTCGAAAGCTATTAGAGATATTGGAAATATCATTGCAGCATCTAATACACCTAATTAAACTGTACAACTGTCATTATGAATATTTGTTCTATGACTAATAATTACGCAGTAAAATGAAACTTAATTTTTATATAAAAACATGACTTTCCTCCTCATTTTCTCGAAAGCTATTAGAGATATTGGAAATATCATTGCAGCATCTGATACACCTAATTAAACTGTACAACTCTCATTATGAATATTTGTTCTAAGACTAATAATTACGCAGTAAAATGAAACTTAATATTTATATAAAAACATGATTTTACTCCTCATTTTCTCGAAAGCTATTAGAGATATTGGAAATATCATTGCAGCATCTGATAGACCTAATCAAAATCTACTACTGTAATTATGAATATTTTAACTAGTACTAATAAATACTGAATTTTACTTTTTTTTAAATTAATTTCTTCCTCGTTTTCTCGAAAGCTATTAGAGATATTGGATATATCATTGCATCATCTGATACACCTAATTCAACTGTACAACTGATATTATGAATATTTGTTCTATGACTAATAATTACGCAGAAAACTAAAACCGTATTTTTATATAAAAACATGATTTTCCTCGTCATTTTTTCGAAAACTTTTAGAGATATTAGAAATATAATTGCAGCATCTGATAGACCTAATTAAACTGTACAACTGATATTATGAATATTTGTTCTATGACTAATAATTACGCAGTAAAATGAAACTTAATATTTATATAAAAACATGACATTCCTCCTCATTTTCTCAAAAGCTATTAGAGATATTGGAAATATCAATGCAACAGCTGATACACCTAATTAAACTATACAACTGATATTATGAATATTTTTTCTATGACTAATAATTACGCAGTAAAATGAAATTTAATATTTATTTAAAAACATGAACTTCCTCCTCATTTTCCCGAAAGCAATTAGAGATATTGAAAATATCATTGCAGCATCTGATACACCTAATTAAACTGTACAACTGTCATTATGAATATTTGTTCTATGACTAACAATTACGCAGTAAAATTAAACTTAATATTTATTTAAAAACATGACTTTCCTCCTCATTTTCTCGAAAGCTATTAGAGATATTGGAAATATCATTGCAGCATCTGATATACCTAATTAAACTGTACAATTGATATTTTGAATATTTGTTCTATGGCTAATAATTACGCAGTAAAATGAAACTTAATATTTATATAAAAACATGATTTTCCTCCTCATTTTCTCGAAAGCTATTAGAGATATTTGAAATATCATTGCAGCATTTGATACATCTAATTAAACTGTACAACTGATATAATGAATATTTGTTCTATGGCTAATAATTACGCAGTAAAATGAAACTTAATTTTTATATAAAAACATGATTTTCCTCCTCATTTTCTCGAAAGCTATTAGAGATATTGGAAATATCATTGCAGCATCTGATACACCTAATTAAACTGTACAACTCTCATTATGAATATTTGTTCTAAGACTAATAATTACGCAGTAAAATGAAACTTAATATTTATATAAAAACATAATTTTACTCCTCATTTTCTCGAAAGCTATTAGATATATTATAAATATCATTGCAGCATCTGATAGACCTAATTAAAATCTACTACTGTCATTATGAATATTTTAACTAGTACTAATAAATACTGAATTTTACTTTTTTTTAAATTACTTTCTTCCTCGTTTTCTCGAAAGCTATTAGAGATATTGGAAATATCATTGCATCATCTGATACACCTAATTCAACTGTACAACTGATATTATGAATATTTGTTCTATGACTAATAATTACGCAGAAAAATAAAACCGTATTTTTATATAAAAACATGACTTTCCTCGTCATTTTCTTGAAAGCTATTAGAGATATTGGAAATATAATTGCAGCATCTGATAGACCTAATTAAACTGTACAACTGTCATTATGAATATTTGTTCTATGACTAATAATTACGCAGTAAAATGAAACTTAATTTTTATATAAAAACATGACTTTCCTCCTCATTTTCTCGAAAGCTATTAGAGATATTGGAAATATCATTGCAGCATCTGATAAACCTAATTAAAATCTAGTACTGTCATTATGAATATTTTCACTAGTACTAATAAATACTGAATTTTACTTTTTTTTAAATTAATTTCGTCCTCGTTTTCTCGAAAGCTATTAGAGATATTGGAAATATCATTGCATCATCTGATACACCTAATTCAACTGTACAACTGATGTTATGAATATTTGTTCTATGACTAATAATTACGCAGTAAAATAAAACCGTATTTTTATATAAAAACATGACTTTCCTCGTCATTTTCTTGAAAGCTATTAGAGATATTGGAAATATAATTGCAGCATCTGATAGACCTAATTAAACTGTACAACTGATATTATGAATATTTGTTCTATGACTAATAATTACGCAGTAAAATGAAACTTAATATTTATATATAAACATGATTTTCCTCCTCATTTTCCCGAAAGCTATTAGAGATATTGGAAATATCATTGGAGCATCTGATAGACCTAATTAAACTGTAAAACTGATATTATGAATATTTGTTCTATGACTAATAATTACGCAGTAAAATGAAACTTAATATTTATTTAAAAACATGACTTTCCTCCTCATTTTCTCGAAAGCTATTAGAGATATTGGAAATATCATTGCAGCATCTGATATACCTAATTAAACTGTACAACTGATATTATGAATATTTGTTCTATGGCTAATAATTACGCAGTAAAATGAAACTTAATATTTATATAAAAACATGATTTTCCTCCTCATTTTCTCGAAAGCTATTAGAGATATTGGAAATATCATTGCAGCATCTGATATACCTAATTAAACTGTACAACTGTGATTATGAATATTTGTTCTATGACTAATAATTACGCAGTAAAATGAAACTTAATATTTATATAAAAACATGACTTTGCCTCCTCATTTTCTCGAAAGCTATTAGAGATATTGGAAATATCATTGCAGCATCTGATATACCTAATTAAACTGTACAACTGATATTATGAATATTTGTTCTATGACTAATAATTACGCAGTAAAATGAAACTTAATATTTATATAAAAACATGACTTTTCCTCCTCATTTTCTCGAAAGCTATTAGAGATATTGGAAATATCATTGCAGCATCTGATACACCTAATTAAACTGTACAACTGTCATTATGAATATTTGTTCTAAGACTAATAATTACGCAGTAAAATGAAACTTAATATTTATATAAAAACATGATTTTGCTCCTCATTTTCTCGAAAGCTATTAGAGATATTGGAAATATCATTGCAGCATCTGATAGACCTAATTAAAATCTACTACTGTCATTATGAATATTTTAACTAGTACTAATAAACACTGAATTTTACTTTTTTTATAAATTACTTTCTTCCTCGTTTTCTCGAAAGCTATTAGAGATATTGGAAATATCATTGCATCATCTGATACACCTAATTCAACTGTACAACTGATATTATGAATATTTGTTCTATGACTAATAATTACGCAGAAAAATAAAACCGTATTTTTATATAAAAACATGACTTTCCTCGTCATTTTCTCGAAAGCTATTAGAGATATTGGAAATATAATTGCAGCATCTGATAGACCTAATTAAACTGTACAACTGTCATTATGAATATTTGTTCTATGACTAATAATTACGCAGTAAAATGAAACTTAATTTTTATATAAAAACATGAATTTCCTCCTCATTTTCTCGAAAGCTATTAGAGATATTGGAAATATCATTGCAGCATCTGATACACCTAATTAAACTGTACAACTCTCATTATGAATATTTGTTCTATGACTAATAATTACGCAGTAAAATGAAACTTAATTTTTATATAAAAACATGACTTTCCTCCTCATTTTCTCGAAAGCTATTAGAGATATTGGAAATATCATTGCAGCATCTGATAAACCTAATTAAAATCTAGTACTGTCATTATGAATATTTTCACTAGTACTAATAAATACTGAATTTTACTTTTTTTTAAATTACTTTCTTCCTCGTTTTCTCGAAAGCTATTAGAGATATTGGAAATATCATTGCATCATCTGATACACCTAATTCAACTGTACAACTGATATTATGAATATTTGTTCTATGACTAATAATTACGCAGTAAAATAAAACCGTATTTTTATATAAAAACATGACTTTCCTCGTCATTTTCTTGAAAGCTATTAGAGATATTGGAAATATAATTGCAGCATCTGATAGACCTAATTAAACTGTACAAACTGATATTATGAATATTTGTTCTATGACTAATAATTACGCAGTAAAATGAAACTTAATATTTATATAAAAACATGACTTTCCTCCTCATTTTCTCGAAAGCTATTAGAGATATTGGAAATATCATTGCAGCATCTGATATACCTAATTAAACTGTACAACTGATATTATGAATATTTGTTCTATGGCTAATAATTACGCAGTAAAATGAAACTTAATATTTATATAAAAACATGATTTTCCTCCTCATTTTCTCGAAAGCTATTAGAGATATTGGAAATATCATTGCAGCATCTGATACACCTAATTAAACTGTACAACTGATGATTATGAATATTTGTTCTATGACTAATAATTACGCAGTAAAATGAAACTTAATATTTATATAAAAACATGACTTTCCTCCTCATTTTCTCGAAAGCTATTAGAGATATTGGAAATATCATTGCAGCATCTGATATACCTAATTAAACTGTACAACTGATATTATGAATATTTGTTCTATGACTAATAATTACGCAGTAAAATGAAACTTAATATTTATATAAAAACATGATTTCCTCCTCATTTTCTCGAAAGCTATTAGAGATATTGGAAATATCATTGCAGCATCTGATACACCTAATTAAACTGTACAACTGATATTATGAATATTTGTTCTATGGCTAATAATTACGCAGTAAAATGAAACTTAATATTTATATAAAAACATGACTTTTCCTCCTCATTTTCTCGAAAGCTATTAGAGATATTGGAAATATCATTGCAGCATCTGATAGACCTAATTAAACTGTACAACTGTCATTATGAATATTTGTTCTATGACTAATAATTACGCAGTAAAATGAAACTTAATTTTTATATAAAAACATGAATTTCCTCCTCATTTTCTCGAAAGCTATTAGAGATATTGGAAATATCATTGCAGCATCTGATACACCTAATTAAACTGTACAACTGTCATTATGAATATTTGTTCTATGACTAATAATTACGCAGTAAAATGAAACTTAATATTTATATAAAAACATGACTTTCCTCCTCATTTTCTCGAAAGCTATTAGAGATATTGGAAATATCATTGCAGCATCTGATAAACCTAATTAAAATCTAGTACTGTCATTATGAATATTTTCACTATTACTAATAAATACTGAATTTTACTTTTTTTTAAATTACTTTCTTCCTCGTTTTCTCGAAAGCTATTAGAGATATTGGAAATATCATTGCATCATCTGATACACCTAATTCAACTGTACAACTGATATTATGAATATTTGTTCTATGACTAATAATTACGCAGTAAAATAAAACCGTATTTTTATATAAAAACATGACTTTCCTCGTCATTTTCTTGAAAGCTATTAGAGATATTGGAAATATAATTGCAGCATCTGATAGACCTAATTAAACTGTACAACTGATATTATGAATATTTGTTCTATGACTAATAATTACGCAGTAAAATGAAACTTAATATTTATATAAAACATGACTTTCCTCCTCATTTTCTCGAAAGCTATTAGAGATATTGGAAATATCATTGCAGCATCTGATAGACCTAATTAAACTGTACAAACTGATATTATGAATATTTGTTCTATGACTAATAATTACGCAGTAAAATGAAACTTAATATTTATTTAAAAACATGACTTTCCTCCTCATTTTCTCGAAAGCTATTAGAGATATTGGAAATATCATTGCAGCATCTGATATACCTAATTAAACTGTACAACTGATATTATGAATATTTGTTCTATGGCTAATAATTACGCAGTAAAATGAAACTTAATATTTATATAAAAACATGATTTTCCTCCTCATTTTCTCGAAAGCTATTAGAGATATTTGAAATATCATTGCAGCATCTGATATACCTAATTAAACTGTACAACTGTGATTATGAATATTTGTTCTATGACTAATAATTACGCAGTAAAATGAAACTTAATATTTATATAAAAACATGACTTTCCTCCTCATTTTCTCGAAAGCTATTAGAGATATTGGAAATATCATTGCAGCATCTGATATACCTAATTAAACTGTACAACTGATATTATGAATATTTGTTCTATGGCTAATAATTACGCAGTAAAATGAAACTTAATATTTATATAAAAACATGATTTTCCTCCTCATTTTCTCGAAAGCTATTAGAGATATTGGAAATATCATTGCAGCATCTGATACACCTAATTAAACTGTACAACTGTCATTATGAATATTTGTTCTAAGACTAATAATTACGCAGTAAAATGAAACTTAATATTTATATAAAAACATGATTTTGCTCCTCATTTTCTCGAAAGCTATTAGAGATATTGGAAATATCATTGCAGCATCTGATAGACCTAATTAAAATCTACTACTGTCATTATGAATATTTTAACTAGTACTAATAAATACTGAATTTTACTTTTTTTTAAATTACTTTCTTCCTCGTTTTCTCGAAAGCTATTAGAGATATTGGAAATATCATTGCATCATCTGATACACCTAATTCAACTGTACAACTGATATTATGAATATTTGTTCTATGACTAATAATTACGCAGTAAAATAAAACCGTATTTTTATATAAAAACATGACTTTCCTCGTCATTTTCTTGAAAGCTATTAGAGATATTGGAAATATAATTGCAGCATCTGATAGACCTAATTAAACTGTACAACTGTCATTATGAATATTTGTTCTATGACTAATAATTACGCAGTAAAATGAAACTTAATTTTTATATAAAAACACGAAATTTCCTCCTCATTTTCTCGAAAGCTATTAGAGATATTGGAAATATCATTGCAGCATCTGATACACCTAATTAAACTGTACAACTCTCATTATGAATATTTGTTTTATGACTAATAATTACGCAGTAAAATGAAACTTAATTTTTATATAAAAACATGACTTTCCTCCTCATTTTCTCGAAAGCTATTAGAGATATTGGAAATATCATTGCAGCATCTGATAAACCTAATTAAAATCTAGTACTGTCATTATGAATATTTTCACTATTACTAATAAATACTGAATTTTACTTTTTTTTAAATTACTTTCTTCCTCGTTTTCTCGAAAGCTATTAGAGATATTGGAAATATCATTGCATCATCTGATACACCTAATTCAACTGTACAACTGATATTATGAATATTTGTTCTATGACTAATAATTACGCAGTAAAATAAAACCGTATTTTTATATAAAAACATGACTTTCCTCGTCATTTTCTTGAAAGCTATTAGAGATATTGGAAATATAATTGCAGCATCTGATAGACCTAATTAAACTGTACAACTGATATTATGAATATTTGTTCTATGACTAATAATTACGCAGTAAAATGAAACTTAATATTTATATATAAACATGACTTTCCTCCTCATTTTCCCGAAAGCTATTAGAGACATTGGAAATATCATTGCAGCATCTGATAGACCTAATTAAACTGTAAAACTGATATTATGAATATTTGTTCTATGACTAATAATTACGCAGTAAAATGAAACTTAATATTTATTTAAAAACATGACTTTCCTCCTCATTTTCTCGAAAGCTATTAGAGATATTGGAAATATCATTGCAGCATCTGATATACCTAATTAAACTGTACAACTGATATTTTGAATATTTGTTCTATGGCTAATAATTACGCAGTAAAATGAAACTTAATATTTATATAAAAACATGATTTTCCTCCTCATTTTCTCGAAAGCTATTAGAGATATTGGAAATATCATTGCAGCATCTGATATACCTAATTAAACTGTACAACTGTGATTATGAATATTTGTTCTATGACTAATAATTACGCAGTAAAATGAAACTTAATATTTATATAAAAACATGACTTGCCTCCTCATTTTCTCGAAAGCTATTAGAGATATTGGAAATATCATTGCAGCATCTGATATACCTAATTAAACTGTACAACTGATATTATGAATATTTGTTCTATGGCTAATAATTACGCAGTAAAATGAAACTTAATATTTATATAAAAACATGATTTTCCTCCTCATTTTCTCGAAAGCTATTAGAGATATTGGAAATATCATTGCAGCATCTGATACACCTAATTAAACTGTACAACTCTCATTATGAATATTTGTTCTAAGACTAATAATTACGCAGTAAAATGAAACTTAATATTTATATAAAAACATGATTTTGCTCCTCATTTTCTCGAAAGCTATTAGAGATATTGGAAATATCATTGCAGCATCTGATAGACCTAATTAAAATCTACTACTGTCATTATGAATATTTTAACTAGTACTAATAAATACTGAATTTTACTTTTTTTTAAATTACTTTCTTCCTCGTTTTCTCGAAAGCTATTAGAGATATTGGAAATATCATTGCATCATCTGATACACCTAATTCAACTGTACAACTGATATTATGAATATTTGTTCTATGACTAATAATTACGCAGAAAAATAAAACCGTATTTTTATATAAAAACATGACTTTCCTCGTCATTTTCTTGAAAGCTATTAGAGATATTGGAAATATAATTGCAGCATCTGATAGACCTAATTAAACTGTACAACTGTCATTATGAATATTTGTTCTATGACTAATAATTACGCAGTAAAATGAAACTTAATTTTTATATAAAAACATGAATTTCCTCCTCATTTTCTCGAAAGCTATTAGAGATATTGGAAATATCATTGCAGCATCTGATACACCTAATTAAACTGTACAACTCTCATTATGAATATTTGTTTTATGACTAATAATTACGCAGTAAAATGAAACTTAATTTTTATATAAAAACATGACTTTCCTCCTCATTTTCTCGAAAGCTATTAGAGATATTGGAAATATCATTGCAGCATCTGATAAACCTAATTAAAATCTAGTACTGTCATTATGAATATTTTCACTATTACTAATAAATACTGAATTTTACTTTTTTTTAAATTACTTTCTTCCTCGTTTTCTCGAAAGCTATTAGAGATATTGGAAATATCATTGCATCATCTGATACACCTAATTCAACTGTACAACTGATATTATGAATATTTGTTCTATGACTAATAATTACGCAGTAAAATAAAACCGTATTTTTATATAAAAACATGACTTTCCTCGTCATTTTCTTGAAAGCTATTAGAGATATTGGAAATATAATTGCAGCATCTGATAGACCTAATTAAACTGTACAACTGATATTATGAATATTTGTTCTATGACTAATAATTACGCAGTAAAATGAAACTTAATATTTATATATAAAACATGACTTTCCTCCTCATTTTCCCGAAAGCTATTAGAGACATTGGAAATATCATTGCAGCATCTGATAGACCTAATTAAACTGTAAAACTGATATTATGAATATTTGTTCTATGACTAATAATTACGCAGTAAAATGAAACTTAATATTTATTTAAAAACATGACTTTCCTCCTCATTTTCTCGAAAGCTATTAGAGATATTGGAAATATCATTGCAGCATCTGATATACCTAATTAAACTGTACAACTGATATTTTGAATATTTGTTCTATGGCTAATAATTACGCAGTAAAATGAAACTTAATATTTATATAAAAACATGATTTTCCTCCTCATTTTCTCGAAAGCTATTAGAGATATTGGAAATATCATTGCAGCATCTGATATACCTAATTAAACTGTACAACTGTGATTATGAATATTTGTTCTATGACTAATAATTACGCAGTAAAATGAAACTTAATATTTATATAAAAACATGACTTGCCTCCTCATTTTCTCGAAAGCTATTAGAGATATTGGAAATATTATTGCAGCATCTGATATACGTAATTAAACTGTACAACTGATATTATGAATATTTGTTCTATGGCTAATAATTACGCAGTAAAATGAAACTTAATATTTATATAAAAACATGATTTTCCTCCTCATTTTCTCGAAAGCTATTAGAGATATTTGAAATATCATTGCAGCATTTGATACATCTAATCAAACTGTACAACTGATATAATGAATATTTGTTCTATGGCTAATAATTACGCAGTAAAATGAAACTTAATATTTATATAAAAACATGATTTTCCTCCTCATTTTCTCGAAAGCTATTAGAGATATTGGAAATATCATTGCAGCATCTGATACACCTAATTAAACTGTACAACTCTCATTATGAATATTTGTTCTAAGACTAATAATTACGCAGTAAAATGAAACTTAATATTTATATAAAAACATGATTTTGCTCCTCATTTTCTCGAAAGCTATTAGAGATATTGGAAATATCATTGCAGCATCTGATAGACCTAATTAAAATCTACTACTGTCATTATGAATATTTTAACTAGTACTAATAAATACTGAATTTTACTTTTTTTTAAATTACTTTCTTCCTCGTTTTCTCGAAAGCTATTAGAGATATTGGAAATACCATTGCATCATCTGATACACCTAATTCAACTGTACAACTGATATTATGAATATTTGTTCTATGACTAATAATTACGCAGAAAAATAAAACCGTATTTTTATATAAAAACATGACTTTCCTCGTCATTTTCTTGAAAGCTATTAGAGATATTGGAAATATAATTGCAGCATCTGATAGACCTAATTAAACTGTACAACTGTCATTATGAATATTTGTTCTATGACTAATAATTACGCAGTAAAATGAAACTTAATATTTATATAAAAACATGACTTTCCTCCTCATTTTCTCGAAAGCTATTAGAGATATTGGAAATATCATTGCAGCATCTGATACACCTAATTAAACTGTACAACTCTCATTATGAATATTTGTTTTATGACTAATAATTACGCAGTAAAATGAAACTTAATATTTATATAAAAACATGACTTTCCTCCTCATTTTCTCGAAAGCTATTAGAGATATTGGAAATATCATTGCAGCATCTGATAAACCTAATTAAAATCTAGTACTGTCATTATGAATATTTTCACTATTACTAATAAATACTGAATTTTACTTTTTTTAAAATTACTTTCTTCCTCGTTTTCTCGAAAGCTATTAGAGATATTGGAAATATCATTGCATCATCTGATACACCTAATTCAACTGTACAACTGATATTATGAATATTTGTTCTATGACTAATAATTACGCAGTAAAATAAAACCGTATTTTTATATAAAAACATGACTTTCCTCGTCATTTTCTTGAAAGCTATTAGAGATATTGGAAATATAATTGCAGCATCTGATAGACCTAATTAAACTGTACAACTGATATTATGAATATTTGTTCTATGACTAATAATTACGCAGTAAAATGAAACTTAATATTTATATAAAACATGACTTTCCTCCTCATTTTCTCGAAAGCTATTAGAGATATTGGAAATATCATTGCAGCATCTGATAGACCTAATTAAACTGTAAAACTGATATTATGAATATTTGTTCTATGACTAATAATTACGCAGTAAAATGAAACTTAATATTTATTTAAAAACATGACTTTCCTCCTCATTTTCTCGAAAGCTATTAGAGATATTGGAAATATCATTGCAGCATCTGATATACCTAATTAAACTGTACAACTGATATTATGAATATTTGTTCTATGACTAATAATTACGCAGTAAAATGAAACTTAATATTTATATAAAAACATGATTTTCCTCCTCATTTTCTCGAAAGCTATTAGAGATATTGGAAATATCATTGCAGCATCTGATATACCTAATTAAAACTGTACAACTGTGATTATGAATATTTGTTCTAT
>JAPQNM010000047.1:2268245-2293245 GCA_029783475.1 Metacarcinus magister
AATGGGGTGACAATTGGTAAAAGTAATAATAATTTTTTAGAAAATGGTCACTTTAACTATAGGAAACAACAAACACACCCCCTTACATAAAATCATTATTAATATTGTGATTCTCAAGTTTACATTATGTGTCAAAAACAAACACCCTGTATCTCTTAATTCAGAATGTTTAAATTTTTGATACTTTGAACTCATATTTTTTATTGGATTTCCACATTGTGTAAATATGAATTATATAATATTTACTGTAATAATCCCTCTATTCTTTGTGGTTGTTACAGGTGGCAACCATCGTTGGCAAAACCCTTCGTGACAAGGACTACAAGCGACCAGTTCCATTCCCATACAAAAAGGACACCTATGGCTTTTTTGCCGCCATGGTGGACAGGACGCTCCCCCGCCTTGACCAGAACTCCAAGGTCATAGTGGTGGACGGGCCTGTGGCAGCTGGCAAGACTGAGTTTGCTAAGGTGGGTGACTGTAATGGTCTTGTGAAGCCTTCCTATTATCTCACCATTATTTCAAACTCGCTTCTCACCCATTATGTCCCTATTGCTGTTTGAAATATATCCAGCTACATATTATGTTTTTACTTACCATTTACATTATTTTGTTGGGTTATCAGGAATTGTGCATCTTTCTTTGCTCAATACATTGCTTTCTTAGCTCTAAATAAGGCAGCTAAATATTCCTGTTTATCACCACTGTTCATCATTGGGTTTGTCTTTGTCAGGGCCGAGGTGATTACCAATTAATATTATCTTTTTATAGAGTTGTGGGGAAGAAAAATCATGGAGTATGATACCCCGAATATATTTACACACACACAAATAGCAAACAGTAGGTTAAAAGCCAAAATAAATCACCAACGACGAACTGCTCGTAAACAATTACCAGAGCAGGGGTATGACACCCAAATAACTCCCTGTACAGCTGTCTGGAGGGTGAGATGCGTGACAGCAACACTCGGCAACGTAGATTGCTCCTCAGACAGCAGGAAGGGTCGAATGGTGTAGGTACAGTTGAAGGGCACACTGGAAGGGAGCCCAAGTCTCCAGAAATGCCTTCGGAATGTTGAGAACCAGCAGCAGGTGGTGAGGTGTTGTCAGGTGTGAGAGCTGAGGCATTCTGTCCTTCTCCAAGCCGGTGGCGTGGAGCTTGGCTCGGTTAGACTACCCCCCTACCCCTGGACAAGGGGGTGGGGTAGTGGCAGGGAAGCCGGTGAACAAGCGCCGGCAGACGAGAGTGGTAGTTCAACCACTAATTAGGGGAAGACGAGGCAGGTGCAGTTCCTCACAGTCTTGAATAGTTGCATCCATAATATCAATCAGTGACCCGGTGGTGTAATGGTTAGCACGCTCAGCTCACAATCCAGATGTTCTGGGTTCGAATCCAAGGCGGATGAAGACAAAATGTGTTTATCTTCTTAAATCGCTGTAACCCTTGCTCACTTAGCAGTATAATAGGTACGAGAGTAAGCCGAGGGTTTGTGACCTTGCAATCCTGGCAAGAGCTGAAGGCTGGATAATCCTTTTCTTAGAATTTCCGTTTGTTCCTGTTCACTATCACCTCTACACTGTAATTCTCAATTCTTCTTGTGAAATTACCCTTGTTGTCTTCCTTTGTATTTGATACTTGGAATGTTCATAGTACTGTACTTACTCATGAGTAATGATGATGCATGTAACGTGATGTTACCATTACATTTGCCTTGCTGTACAAGCATACCTCATATATTCTTGGCAGGAGTTAGCAGAAGACCTCGACATGATGTACATGCCTGAGGCTAACATGGACATGCTGTACATCAACTCGTATGGATACAACATGCGTCAACTGGACCCACAACTCCCAGATGCCTGCAAGAGCTTTGATGAGAAGGACTTCCTTTCTTGCCCTTCCCACCCCAATGCACCAAAATTACAGTTTGACTTACTGCAGATTCGGCTTGGCCAGTACATTGATGCTCTGGCACATGTACTGAATACTGGTAAGACATGGGGAAATAATGGTTAGAATAGGATGGAGTGTCTTTTTTCCAGACTGTGTGTGTGTGTGTGTGTGTGTCTCCTTTAGTGCCGTGATTATTAACGTCAACCGAACTCCACTTGGACCTTGGTGATCATTAGGGTATTATTGGTAAAGTGTCAGTACATTGAGTGTACGGCAGCCTTCTCATGACTACTTACCTCCTTCAGATCAATTTCTCTTTACAATAGGCTTAGAAGATGTACTTAAGTTAGTAAAGAATTCCTATTGAAAAGTAAATTGATTAGGAATACCCATAATTTCCCAATGTTTGCATTTTTTTTCTCTCTCTCTTTTTTGTACAGTACATTTGTATTTCTGGTTGACAGGTCAGGGTGTGGTGATGGATCGCAGTGTGTACAGTGACTTTGTGTTCATGGAGACAATGGCAAAGTTTGGTTACGTGAGCAAAGAAGGCAAGTTACATATTTTTCATTATTGCATGCAGATTTCTTGTGTTTTGTGAGTGGGAATCACATACCTTCCCTTTTACAAGTTTTTATCTTCATGTGGTTGACATTTTCTTTCTTCTGACTTTTCTGTGTATTCTTGTTTTCAGTGTCTTTTGTGGCCGCCTCATTTTTTTGTTCCGTGTAGATCGTGTATGTAGCTTTGCTTTGTAAATGACGACACTCTCTCTCTCTCTCTGTCTCTTTTATATCTTGTATCCCAACATTTTTCTTCCTCATTCTCTTTCTTAATTGTTCTAAAATTTTGTAATACATCCTCTAAGTTTCCCAAAGACATCTCATTTCAAATATGCTCTTATATCTTACATAATTCTATGGTCTTGTTTTGTATCATTCACATTATGCATTACATTATTCCACATGCAACTGCCATGTATTCCAGCACCTCATTGTTAACTTAAAATCATTGATGTTTTACATCTCTTTCTTGCCACCCTTCCATTTTCTATTCTGAGGATATAAATGTATTCTACACTTCAATATTTTGGCCTCTTCCTGCCTCCCTTAATTCCTTTTTACCTTCCTCTCTTTTTACATTTATTTAATTTTTTTTTTTCACAATTTTTTTTCTTGTCCTCTCAAATATCTAGCTTCTCTTTTTCTTCTCAATATTTGATATTTTCCTATCCGTTTCCTCCAGGTTGTTCATCAATTTATATATTATAAGTTAGTCTCCTCTTTCTCTACTCTCTCCAAGGGTTTAGGTTTAATTTCTTTTAATCTTTCCTTGTGTGTGTGTGTGTGTACATTGATGCTCTCATGTGACTTACTTTACTTATATTATTTACAGCCCATCAGGTGTATTACGTGTGTCGGTCCAGGACATTACCTGAACTGATGCGGCCTCACCTGGTAATCTACCTTGACGTGCCAGCGGAAGAAGTACGACGGAGAGTGGAGGCTCGGCCACCACCTTACCCTACTTCTCCCTTCCATAAGCCTGAGGTGCTTGCCTATATGGAACAAGTCTACAAGCAGGAGTACCTCAAGGAGATCAGGTGTGCCACTCATGGTTGTTGGGAAATATTAGTAAAGTATTAAGGGATGTAGATGTACAGAGCCACATACACCATCACCTAAAACTCATTTCTGACACTTAATTTAGTTTTACACAACACTGCAATATTACCTTCTTTTTTCTTTCTTTCTGTAAATCACTGATGTCAGTGTACATTCATTATCATGATGTGATCACACACAAATCTGCTCTGCAGTCGTATTTGACAAAGCATCAGGAGTGTGGTATTGCCATACTGAGGCGTTAAGTTTATTTACACCTTATTACATGATTTTATAAAAGGAAATCATCGCGTGAATAGACAGTCTAGATAAAAAAATTGAATAAAGTTATGTATTATTGCAATTCAAAAATTTAGGTCTAAATAAGTTATGGAATTTAGTCTGTTTGAAAAACATTTTTATTTCTTTATCTTTTAGCTTACTTAAAAATTCCCTTTCTCCCCTCAGCAAACACGCAGAGCTGCTTATTTATGACTGGACAGTGAATGGTGATGTGGAGGTGGTGATCGAAGACATTGAGCGACTCAACTTTGATGATTATGGTCCTTATGACCCTAAAATGGAAGACTGGCGCATTGGAAAGGAGTTGGATTGGAGCCAGGCCCGTTTAGTGTAAGTCTTGCCAGATGTGTCTTATTTTTACAATTTTTTTTTTCTTCAAAAAATGAAAAATAATGCAATATGAGCCTTAGTTTTCAGTTGTTCAATTTTATAGATTTTTTCTTGTAAGATTATTGAATTGATTTGTTATAATTACATAATATAAACCCAAAATAACACACTAATTCAGCCACTACCTTGTGCATTACATCAAAGATGCCTGTTTGATTACATGAGATGACAGAGTAGCCTTCTTGTAATCTTTATGACATGACCTGAAAATGTTGTAACATTCAATAAGGTTCTTTGATTATGGCAATGCATAGAACTGCATGTAATAAGTTGCACTGATTTGAAGGGAAAAAAAGTCAAATCAAATATAACTAATATTAGACATATAACTTATTTGTGATAATACTTCGCACATCGTTGTATTCATTGTGTTTCCCCTCCTGTGCCTGCTTGAACAGGTACTCCAAGCACAAGCCTAAACTCGTGCAGATGATGAATGTTCCAGCACACTCAGTGAGTGAATTGTTGATCAGTGCCCACGACTTCAAGATATTCAAGGATGTGTGGTGGAATGTAAGTGTGATACTTGTACACTGGAATATGGTTTGTATGTGGTATTGGTGTTTTGAGTTATGCTATGGTGAATCTTACAATAGTGTAGTAGCTACAATGTATGGTGGAGCAGAAGCTTGTTATGTTAATCAAATTCATATTCCATAGTTTTATTATTAATATCTATACATTTATTGATAATAATTCATGTGAGCATTATCCTTGGAACCCCTAATGCAATTATGTGGTGATACAATGTAGAACCCTAGCTATGGTTTCTAAGAGATTTAGATTTCAGTGGTGGTGTCAAACATACACCAGTTCATACTAATAAAAAAATAGTTGAATTGTTGAAAAAACTGTACCATTGTCAAGAGTTAAGGGTTTGTTTGGCTGATCAGACATAATGGTTAATCCGACAAGGCTTTGGAATCAACGGAGCTGGTAAATTAGTGGTGTATCCATAGTAATGTAGTCATAGTATTGATAGTAGAAGTGGTACATACTTTATAAGTGATAAAGATCAACTAATTAATGCTTTTTACTTTCAGGCCCCAGGGATGAAGTTTACTGAAGGATTCAATGCTGAAGAAGGTGACCAATTCTTAGCCCTGAAGACAAAGGCTGGGATCTAGTGCAGCTTGACCTTCGGTTGCTGTACAATACCTGTTCAGCTCTAACATTGGATGCTGGAGAGAGAACAGCACTTGGACCTTGAATTTTCTAATTAGTGACAAAAAATGCACGTTTCTCACAGCCACTGTAAATTATGTTGTACAGAATAAATAAAGTGTATGTTGTATAGGAATGGCGACTTTCATTTCCACGTACAGTAAAAATTAGGTACTTGGATTTTAGTTGAAAAGCATAACTGAGTAGTGTATATGGAATTACAAATGGTGTCAAGTTCTTTGGTAACACCACTAACTCCCCAGTGCCGTGCTACCCAAAACCCCCCCCCCACACCATGACACAATCCAGGTGTACTTTGGGTAATAAGACTGTGTGTCAGTCTGCAATAACACCTTAAGGTGGTGGCACATTAGTTATTTTTCATTAACATGTTTCTCGTTTTTGCTAGCCGTTTTACAACCAGTTTTGACAAACTTGCTTGTGTGTCACACGGGAATGTTTTGTTCATGAGTTTGCCAAACACAACGCTACGTTCCATCGTCGTGACCCATATTTCCTGGAAAAGCACCATGGAACCCACGCTGGAAAGTCTTGGAGACAAACTTAATAAAAATGAGTAACATATTATTGGAAAATGTCTCGTGTGCCACCACCTTTACCCCCACTGTTAATGTCACCTTGTCAGACCACAAAACTTTCTTTCCACTTCTGGTTCCCAGGCTAAGTATTTCTAACAGAATAATATTTTCTTTCCTTACAAGGTCTTTAATATGGGCTTCCTTTGTGGTGCACAATACTGGAGGCATCAGTGGATGGTACGGACTGAGATGTTGCGAAGGAGCCTCGGATTATTTTCTTTCAATTCCTTTGAACTGGTGCAAAGGTCCACTTGGCACTGTAGCTCTTTGAGGATCCTCTGAGAAGTCAAAAAAGCCTTTCCTGTCCTCTTCTATTATAGCGGCAGATTGCTGTCTCCCGCATACCAGCACTGGACACCGCAACTCCAAACCAATCATCATGGAGATTTCTTTATTGCCTTTTCCCTCAAGGCCAGGGAATTGATAACTGCAGTCTGCAAAGGATCTCCTTTGTACTTGTGGTAGATCTGCTCGTCAGGTGTCTGGGGGAACAGGTGCAAGTGGTATTATGTGTTATCTACATCCCCTATAAAGGAGATATAAGTCAAGTATAGATACAGATTGATCATATAAATGTTATGGTCTAGTCTGTATGACTAGTGGTAGAGTGCTCTGCTCAACTGAGATGTCCTGGGTTTGTATCCCAGGTCGGGTGGAAACAATTTGTGTTCATCTATCAGAAAATTGGTACAGGACATAAGTCAAGGGATTGTGACATTACAATCCAGGCAGGAGTGGAAGGCTGGGAATCCTGTCCTATTTGGGCATAAACGTTTTGACCTTTAGTGTATAAAATGCAGAGTAATTTTGACTTTTTCTAAAAAAAAATATGTAGTAATGAACATGTTAATAATTAGCATTTTCATACCTTTATACATACCTGGAAAACATGAAGTAGAGGAACAAAAGACATGAACTGCATCAAGGTAATGTTTTTTCTCCATCATGAATCGGTTTCTTGCTGTAGCGCCTCGAGCATCAGTTCAATCTTTCCTCGCATCACTGGTTGACCTTTCTTAGTTTTCTGGTTGAGTTTCTTGAACCTGTGGAGCCTCTTTTCTTTGTATCTCTTTCTTGCTGCCTCTGCTTCCTCCATCCTTTTCACTGCCTCCTCCTGACCCTGCTCCTTCTCTTCAATCTTTTTCTTGTATGCTGCTTTGGCTCTTCGCAGGTTGTTTGGTCTGTTCTTCCTGCAATCAATTACACTCTTGAACCACATTATAAAAAACCTATTCATTGTTTTGTATATATTTATAAAGCCATAGTCAGAAAGATTTAGACAGGAGGGGAGGTCATTTATTTTTTCCCTTTTCACATTTTATACATCATTGATCATATCCACTGATCCTCCTTTCCCTTGCTTTCTTCCTGTTGTGGCTATGCAATCCCCTTCCTTCTTGTTATTCCAATGGGGGGGAGGGTGGGGGGGCAGATAAGAGCAAGGTCAACTCCATTCTCGCTTGTCAGGTGGTGATGATAAATGATAGGATTGAGGATAGTTTAGCACAATTCTAAGCAGTATAACTATCCTTGATATTGAATCTATTCCTTATGATTGCTATTCAAGATGTGTCAATTAATGTGAATCAACAGTAAGTGCCAGAAGTCAGAGGTGATATGGCGCTATATTAAGCTAAAAGGCAGACGGCAGAGCAAAGAGATGATGGTAAGGCAAACTATGGGAAGGGAAAGAACGGTTAGTTAAAGTCAAATGGTTGTATCAAAAAGAGGATGTCGGTTTGTTGCAGGAAGGAAATTATGCTAAGTGAAAATGTGGCGATTCTGTAGGAACATCATTAAGACGTGGGGGCGGGTCGTGATAAATCAATTAAGTGAGGGAAAGCTGCAGCTCCTCCAGCATTATAACAAGGGCAAAGAAGAACAATGTTTGTAGAAAAGATGAATGTGTTAACTTTGAGAGAAACAAAGGAGAAGGAGAAGGGTGAATCTGAGTGTGGACATTGTGAAGTGTTCCGAGAGGATGAGTGAGACTCTTACCGGGAGGAAGAAGACAAAGGAGAGTCTTCTTGAATGTCATTGTCAGCAAGGGTATTCTGCTGTGCCTCAGTGGTGCCTGTTGAAAGATAGGATGAGAGGGGCATCAGTTACCTATGAAGTGCCTGGTTTAAATCCACTACTATACTAAGATCAACATTATATATCTTTTTTTTTCAGTTTATACACATTGCATCTACTATAGGTTATGAGGTCATTGAGTGGCATTAAATTTAGTTTAAGTATGTCCTTCATTGCCTATCGGGCTGGATGGAGTTTGTGCAGCATGAGGCAGACACACACATAATGCAGATCATGTACTGGTAAATAATTACTTAAGACACCTCTACTAACCTTCATTACTGTCGTTTTGGAGACATTGGAGTTTTTTCCTTTCCTTGGCCTGTGTCTTGTTCTGTTGACGGAGATGTTGCCTCACCACAGCCTTCTTCTGCAGGAACGCTCGGCCATGACCTGCCAACGTTGTTTAGTGCTGAGTCAGTCATAATAAGAACATAAGTACATCAGTCATCAAGAAACTATATGTATGAGGCTGATTTAGCCTCTCATTCCAACAGCTTGGTGGTGTAGTGGTAGCACACTCGCCTCATAACTGAGATGTTCCGGATTAAAATCCTGGATTGGGTGGAAACAGATTGAATTTGTCTTCTTAAACGCTGTAACCCCAGTTCACCTAGCAAGAAATAGGTATAGGAATAAGCCAATCCCAACAGGAGCAGTGTAAGGCTAGGAATCCTACCATCCTGCATGTGTAAGACAGTATTAGCTGAGTGAAGGCAAATTGAAGAATGGAAATTGGCAAATATTAGTACTATCTATAAGGGAGGAGATAAAACTAAAATGAATAACTTTCGTCCAGTGAGTTTGACATGCATTACATGAAAAGTATTTGAATCCATAATAAGAGACCATCTTCTGCAACACATGTTACACAACAGACAATTAAATTCTAAAGGTTAGGTTAGGAAAGGTTTGATTTTAATTTCCAGGTTTGGAAAGATTAGATTTAATTTTTAAAAATATGCACTGCCATAGTCATTGGGAAATAACCCAAATTTATTGACTGTTCGTGATGGGTGCCATTTTCCTTTCTATATGTGCTTCACCCCATCCCCCACCCCCCCGAAAAAAAAATAATAAAATTTCCCAACAGGTCCCCAAGCTTGTAGGCTATAGGAGGAAAATAAGTTATCTTTTACAATAAACTAAATAAATAAATAAATAAATAAATAAATAAAATAAATAAATGAAATAATATAACCCATTGTAGGCACCTTAATATCAGCTGTGGGTAAATTAGGATCGGCACTCATTAAAAACTAAACTGGTGTGTTAATGACAGTTAGTATAATACATAAAGCCAACATTTGGTTCAGCTCAGCATGAAGCCCCTGTTCGTAAGATTTACCCCCAATAATCCCCACTACACACAGAAACCACAAAACAACACCAGAGTTTGCTGTTTACTAACCTTCTTGCTGACTGCCGAATTTTGTCCTGAGTTTCTGATTCAAGTATCCACGTCTGTTGAATTTCGTTCCACTTTTCTTATCTTTCATTTTTGACTCCATTGAAAGTACAGTAAGTTGTTGCTTGACTATGTTCCCTGTCCCTTGGTGAACTTGATAATGGAGGCTGCCTTCCCTCGTGACTCAGAGCGTTTACAAGATAATGTTGAGATGGGAAGTACACACGTGGAGCTTCGGCACGAGGAGACCCTTCACTTTTGTTGTTATTGTAAGTGTTGTCAAGATCAAGATAATGTCTTTGTAACGGCAGCTCCTTATGGTGTTTCTTATTGTAGGATTCTTCTTTTTTACTCTCTTGTCGTCTACATTTTGTATAATATTTGTTTGTTGTGCAATAGTGTGTCGTGGCAGGTTTCTTTGCAGCATATAATCTTCGTGATGTCACAGGTAACTTGTGTTTCCTCACTAATTAAACCTTTGTAGCGGCAACTCCTGTGGGAGAAAAAAAAAAGTTTACTCGTGTACACAATCTAATTTCTACACTTCACATATTATATTTTCTCCAAGAACTCTTTCACTGCGTCAATCATTCGTACAGTACCAGTAACACCACCATCCATTCTCTTTCAGTTCTTTCAACCACTTCATTCATCTCACATTCCATTTCAGACAGAATCACATGTATCATTTCCATTCTATCATTGTCATACTTCTCACATTCCAGTATCACATGCTCTACTGTTTCATCCACACCCGTGTCTCACACTCACACACTTTGCTGTGGGACTCAAACAATCTGTAGTTCCTTGCATTCACATCCATACATTGTGTCCCAGCTCGGAAGAGGTCACCATTCAAGCTTCCATCAAACTGCATTACGTACAATGAGGCTCTTCCCTGTCTTGATATAGAAAAACACTATTATTACGTAATTACTCATGTACACGTACGTAATAACCGAAAAAGTCTTGTCACAGTAATCCGTCAAATATTAAACAATCCATCGTTAACTAATAGAACCTAATGCTTCATAATTATACTGATTTTTTCTTCTTTCAGTTATTCGAACATTAATAGTTACTCCTATACCAGCAATATGTAGCGGATTTAATTATTGCATTTTTCAACTCAGTTTCCTTATTCAGTTCATCAATTTGCGTGGTCAGTTATAGTTGTTTTGATGGCTTTATATTTCCTTGATAGGTGTTTCACTGTTAGATAAGTGAGGCAAGCGGTTTGTTTACCAAGATTATCTCAAACTGTCAGGGTTAAGATTTGCCGAGCGGCGATGTCCTTGTGACAGTTGTCCAGGGAAGCACATTGGGTTGCACAGGACTATACTATAAACACTTCATATCCGCGTCAAGCAACATAGGTTCCCAGTGTTACACTCACATTGATTAATCGGAATTAAAGTACAGTAAAAGGATTCGATGCCTTGACAAAAAAATCAATGTCCAAGAAAAATATTATATACGTATGCTGCTGTTCTGATTATCTTTTTAAATGTTGATTACGCTGGTTATATGTAGGTAGCTGTGATGCATGAATCAGATTGTGTTTTTACACGTTTCTAAGATACTATAGACAGACACCCTGCCACCAACTCCTTACCACACCTAATCATGTCACGTACGTACACATGCACTAATCAGCATTTTCCTCGTGACCTTAGTATCATCCACGGCTGTAATCAGGGCGGAGGAAGAAAGGTAAAGAGTCACTTGAATGCATTACAAAGGCATGTTGTATATCAAATTGTGAAATCAATGAGACCAACCCTTTTCCCAAGGTTGTGGTATTAATGGTGTAGTTATTCAGCTTATTATCCTTTTGTTGTTAGTTCAACGCAAAGTCAATGAGCATCAGCAATGTAGTGTTGAGAAAACAGCCTATATGTCTATAGCGTAACGACATCCACGAGTCACCCACCCACCCCCACTTCTGTGCATCACTTGTGTCCCTTCTCCATACAGGCTTCCCTCGGCTCCATCCCATCATTGTAAAGTACTATCTACATCAAACAAGCTGTCCTACCACATCTGGCCACTCAGCGTCAATGCACGTGAACAGGTAAGGCAATACACGTGCACTGTGGCACGTGCCTGTCAATGATAACTGATGCAGCAGGAAGGTTCAGTGTGTTCCTCTGTCCTCTGTCCGCTTAAGCGATAAAGCAACACATACGTAATGCTGAGAGAGAGAGAGAGAGAGAGAGAGAGAGAGAGAGAGAGAGAGAGAGAGAGAGAGAGAGAGAGAGAGAGAGAGAGCGAGAGAGAGAGAGAGAGAAAAACACTACAGTAGAGTTGGGTAATTTATCTGTTTGTAGGTGGTAACGCTAATCTATCCCTCGATTATCTTTTATTTTCCCTATTGTTATCATTATCATTATTATTACTATTAGTCTTATTTTCAAAGATGACACACGAAATACGGGCGTCTTGGGCGAGACTTGGCTTTGAATCCGCACAGCAACAAACAAACATCATTCAACCTTTCACCTCTCCTAACCCTCCAAAAATAGATAGTGTGCCAACTCCGCATCTTCGGTTATATAGTAAGAAGATGTGCACTTCACTTTTTTCCTTTTAATCAAGGGTACAGCGAGAAGGAAGGAGGTTTATTAGAAAAACATTGCTTATCGGTGAAAACGAAAGAAAATGGGGAAGAGTGCAGTTGAATGTTTCTCTCTCTCTCTCTCTCTCTCTCTCTCTCTCTCTCTCTCTCTCTCTCTCTCTCTCTCTCTCTCTCTCTCTCGACAATAATAGCTTAGGAACAGGTATGACCGACTTCTCAGGAAAGATGAAGTGCGTGGTGGTGGTAAGAAAAGTGTTGAGATATACTATAATAGTGGTGTCACATCTAAATTTGCGATGTTTATTGTACATTTCCAGAAGGGTTGGTCATGGAGCTACTATTGTTAATTCTATGTTGTAATCTGAAACTTTCCAGTGTCTTTAAAATTATCCTTTACTGTTATTTTTTCCGTGAATATTGAATCTACCTTAAGACGTTCTATAAACACACTTAATAATATGAAAGTAAATCAAACCCCTAGGCTAGACGATATCTATCCCAAACTTCTGAAAGAAACGAAATAGTTAACACCTTTGCATCTCTATTCAGTAAATCTCTACAACAAGGCTTTAGTCCCAGTCGATTGGAAGTCAGCGAATGCCTTTCAACCTCACCAAATGTCATATTCAAATGAAAACAAGAAACCAAAAATATGAATACAAGATAAGCAGAGTAAACCTTGGAAGCATTCAATGTGTTAAAGATCTTAGTGTTACGATTGCGTCAAATGTAATTTTCCCAACACTGTAAAGACGTCTCACCTTGCACAGGACATCGTAAAATTATAAACTATCCTGCGTAGGGTCGTCTTTGCGTAACAATTCTTATGAAGAGAGACTGGCACAACTATTTATGTTCTAACATACAGAAAGGGTTTACGAATGTTGACGCAAATAAACTTTTTTCAACTAATGTCTTATCACGAATGAGGAGTAAGAGATAAAATCAAGATATAGACAAATAACAACTTGACTGCATTAATTTTTTCCCTCATACCAATTATGTCGTTAGTGAGTTGATTAAACTTTTTCCTGCTGTGGTGCAATGTAACAAAATAAATTTCTTTAAACAAAATCACGACTATATCTCCAAGGTTTCCGATAGAAGCTATATGACTCAGTGTACTGCTGGCTGTTCGACTATGTTGCTTTTGACTTCGTTCAAGTGTGATCATGCTTGTATTACATAACATTTACTCTAAGCATTTACTCTAGGTTTAGGACAGACCACCTAGTTTGAACCCTAGTGTCTGTGTGGTCTGATTTTCTATGTAAAGCTATGTAATTCGCTTTCTCTTTCTTTCAATCATTTCCACACGGCTTATCGGCGGAAAATCCCCACGCCAAGCGGAGGAGGATGAAGGAACTGAGGGGGTGGAGGAAGAAAACTCAGTGCGTGTGTGTGTGTGTGTGTGTGTCGTAGTACAATTACTATCATGTTATTTACCTCAATTTTCAGTTCATAACAGTTAAGGGAATGTTGTGAATTTACGAATAGTGTCTGCATGGTGGGTGTAAGTTTGGTTAAATGTAACGTAATTTTAATCACTCTCTTAGATGCGCAAGTGAACCGTATTGAACTGGATGGATGGGTGTGAGAGTGAAGGTGAGGTAAGTATAGGTGAGGGTGGAGCGAGGTGTGGGTGTGGGTGGGCAAGGGTGTGGGTGAGGGTGGGCTCTTGAGTACTATGGTGGTAGAGTGAGGTTGAGAGGTTGAGGGTGGGGTGGGTGCGTGGGAAGCAGCACCCCTCCCCACCCCCCCCCTACACTTCATCGCACCTGTTAGGCTGATAACTGTGATTACCTGTAGTGGAGCGATAGGTGACAGGTGGGGGTGGAAAGGGTAGCGAAGATAGACGAAAGAGGAAGAGGAACAGGAGGAAGAGGAAGAGGAGGAGGATGAAGAGTAAAGTGATTTGATCTTTTCAGAAGATAGTGTAGGTAGGAGGAGGAATGGAGAGAGGGAGGAAGAAGTGGTATGGTGTTGCTGGGTGTGAGGGAAGGAATAGGTTAAGGTAATAATACTCTGGTCAAAATCAAAATCAAGATCAAGGTCAAGGTCACCATATATAATTGTTCCTCGTCTACCTATTTGAACTATTGTAATTTTAAACTTTTTTTTTTTTTATTCTCTCTTGTTACTATATTCAGGGACGTGTTTATAATTTGTTTCCATTTTTGCTTTGTGTCACTCAGATGCAAAAATAGTTCAGAAAGACGGAAAAATAGACAGAAAGTGAACAAGCAAATAGAGAGGCAAATGGGTAAGTATTAAGTATTTATTGAAATATTTGGCAGTGTATGATTGCAGATTATTAGCATGAGTAGATCTGTTGTGAAAATGTAATGCATAAATTTACTTTTGGAGAAATCCCTCGCGTTCCACTGCACTACCTAAAACTATGTCAAGATATAGTAAGATATAGTGGTCTACATGTCAGGTTATGTTAAGTATGTTGTGTATGTACACTTTTATCAATCTTCTTAGTCATCAGTTACGTATCGCTTGTTTATTGTGACCGAACAGGAGTAAATTCAATAACAAGTAGTGTAAGCCCTTCAAGTAATCTAAAATATACTTGCAGCTATCTATCCAACCAACCTTTTTTTATATACACGTTCTGTTGCACAAGATCAGACGCGTTGCTGCGCAGAACGAGGAGAGAGAGAGAGAGAGAGAGAGAGAGAGAGAGAGAGTGTGTGTGTGTGTGTGTGTGTGTAAGCCAAACGCGAGAGGCCAAGTCACGCACGCTGATTATCGAAAATCTGATACTAGTGATAACGGGAACCATTAGGGAAGAGAACAACAACAGCTTTAAGGTGACAAAACGACTTAATTGTTGCAGCCTGAACGAGTATGGCACACACACATACACATACACATACACATACACACACACACACACACAACACAACACAACACACAGGTGTCTTAAATCGATCTGGTGAGATTTGAGCATGGCAACAAATGAGTTTAATATAATCTATCATGTGTACGTGCGTGTGTGTGTGCATGCCTACGTGTGTATGTGTGTGTATGAGTGAGAATGATGGTGTGATGGTAATTAGGAGGAAGGCAGTGGTTGTAGTGATGGGGGAAGAGGAAGGGATGGTAAGGACGCCGTAGTGAAGTGCAGTTGGTGGTTCTGGAGGAGGGTGGTAATGGAGGCATCGATAGTGCGACTTGTTCATATCACTCTTGAGCTCACGTTATCAGGCTACGACGGCAGGGGAGATACTCCGAGACAGTACTGGGTCTTATGACGTCGAAACAGACCCTTGGATACCGAATGGTGCGCATGCGTCACCTATCAGCCGTGTCACCTCCCCGTGATTGCCGTGACAGTCAAGTTGAGCAGCTACAAGAGGGTAGTTCACTGCTAGTCTCTGCTATAACTGGAATGCTCCTGTTTCCTCTCATACAATAAAATAACCACACAGGTTAAGGTACTACAAGTTCTACTACAGCAGGAGGAGTAGGACGTCAGCTAGGCTCTTCTCTGTCAGCCATGGAACATCAGAATTCTACCACTAACAGCAGCAGCGGTGAGGACACTGACGGCAACAGCACGTGCCGTCGAGTGTTGAGACCCAGCGTGGTGCTTGCTGTCAGTTCACCGGTAATCATTCTAGTTAACATCAGCCTCATCATCGTCTACCTTCTACGGGAAAACTGGCAAGGCGTCATCCTCAGCTCGATTTCCTTCATCGCCTGGACACAGATCATCTACTGGTTCTTCCGCGCCCGCACGCTCTTCCAACTCCAATATCAGGTAAATGGTCACCTTTGTTGTTGTAAGCTTCACTTTAACACTTTTAAATGTTTCCGCAGACAGAGGAATGATGGAGGGCAGTGGACGCAGTGAAAAAGAGAGAGAGAGAAAAGGGAGAGAGACGAAGAAGTAGTAGCTTGGTGGAGGATGTGATTAAAGTCCTCAGCTGCTGGTGGCCGTGGACATAAGCCAATTTGAAAGTGCTTCCACCACCTACGTGAAGCAGTGCCGCCCTTCACTACTCACTCTCCGCCCTCACCTCCGCTAGGGGCTGCCTGACTGCTGCATAACCATAACCATTACCTTTCCATTACCATTTCTAGATTTATTATTTTACATACTAATTATTTTCCTGTGAATGTACCGTGTTTCCCGTGGTGGCCTTAACGCAGGCCGACCAAGGGGATGTTTTCAATAAAGGGTGAGCACAGTGGCCACAAAGGCGGGCCACACGGTCTGATGTGGTTGTGTTGGGTGTTGGAAGGGAAGTATTTTCTCTTTAGGTTAAGTATTTTTTGCAACAAATATACTTTATGACCTCCTAAGAGCATGTACTGATTCATCCCTGTCTGTGGGTGTCAGTGTTGTGGCTGTTGTTGTTGTTAGTGGTGTGAGTAGAAAACAGGGATGTTTTGCAATACACAGATACCTGTTGGGTGTTGCGTCCTTTGGTCGTGCAAATGTTTAAGCTATTGTCAGGTTAATGTATTTACACAGAGACCAAGGGAGGCTGAGCGGCGGCAGGACATGGGAGTCAGAAATGACCATGTAATCAGAACGAGGATTTAAACAGTTACCGACTTCACAGTAAACTACGATGAAATCACCAACGGGTAATATTACAGTTTCAATTTTTAATTATCATTAAAACCGTGTTTGATTACAGCGCTTGAAAAAAAAACTCCCTTGAAACTTAAGTTATTTTGTGTATTTTCTATATGCACATTTGAATTACTCATTTAATATTTTTCAATAACGTGATAATATCAATATAATCATGATAGTAAATTTTCAAATCGTCAAATCTCATTCAAAACGAATCGGTGCAATTCAGCCAATGTGTTATGGTGCTAACCACTTACACGCGTCTAACTTAGATTTTTCCGACATTAGATAAACGGTAAATAGATACTTAGAGGCGAATAGGCACTGACTAAGGTTCCGCTTACCTCTCAATGCATTCAGTGTGGTCTTACTCTGATTATTTATCAAACGAAGATCACCTACATCGGGCAGATAAACATATTTATTGACTTACTTGTGGCGGCTTGATCATGGTGGTGATAGTGATGGGAAAGTAGTGTTGGGTAGGGAAGTTCACTGTGGTGATGGTGGTGGTGGTGGTGGTGTATATAATCATAGTGGTGGAAAGTGTACGGTGCAAGGCGAGCTTCATCAAACATACGCATTGATTTAAGAGTAACCTTACAACCTGGACCCCAAACCGACGAGTATACGAGTAAACAGTGATTCAAGTATACATACATATCGATAAACCAGATTACAATAATGATATCACCGAGAAACATGAGTTCGGTAGTGTCTTATATACTTGCTTCAGTGCCTCAGTGATGCAATGGTTAGCACGTCTGACTACAAATTGGCTGGCCGACTCTGATCCCGGACGAGGACAGTCGGCGCACAGCTCACCCAGTTGTTAATCCTCCCAAACGGGTTGGTCGATAATTGGGTACCTAGGTAAAACCTGGGGAAGGTAAACTGTGGAAAGTCGGATGTCACAGTGGCCCTGTGTCCCAGAGTAACGGATTAATTTCCACCACAGGCTCAAAGGCCAATGCGACAGGAGATGAACGCCTTCAGCTACGCACAGCTACAGCGCTGACAGAAACACTGCTCCAAGAAAACAATCTTCCTAAAAAAAAACTCTACCCTGTGTAATACCGCTTTTACACATCGATCATTCGATAGTTCCCTATAATTCATCAATAGTTATTGTTATTATTATTATTATTATTATTATTATAATATATATATATATATATATATATATATATATATATACATATACATGTATGTGTATATATATATATATATATATATATATATATATATATATATATATATATACATATATACATATATATATATATATATATATATATATATATATATATATGTATGTATGTATGTATGTATATAGTATATATATATATTTATATATATTTATATATATATATATATATATGTATGTATATTTGTATATATATATATATATATATATATATATATATATATATATATATATATATATATATATATATATATATATATAGATATAGAGAGAGAGAGAGAGAGAGAGAGAGAGAGAGAGATATAGATGTAATATGTAAAGCATGTACCGCAACACAGTTACAACCTGCGTAAATATAAATTAAAAATCACTGACTGCCAGTAGGATAAGATTTAAATCCAAGGACACGAGCGATAAAACGATATCAGTATAGACATTATTATTTATAGATCGGTATTTCAGGGAAGTTTAGTTATCAGGCAGGAATCAATCGTTTCCAATCTTGTTTTCTGAAATTAATAAAGTTACATTACAGAACATAGTAGATGCCAAAGTTCACATCAGCAATAAGCGCGGTGTAAACATGCACTCCACACTAGCTTGACATCAGCCATGGGAAGGATGCAGGGCAGGGCATAGTAGGTCAAGTGGGTGATGAGGAACACAAGATTTAAATAAAAACTGCACGTACACGACTTCAACCCAACGAGCTGTATGTGTGTATGACATGTTCGTTTGTGTAAATAGAGCAAGGCTTCCTACAACACACATGGGTGAGTATAGAGCGGATGACGTCATGGCTGCCAGGGAAGGTGTCGTCATCAGCAGAACCTCTACAACACCACTCCAAACTCTGCCTGACTGATTGCATTACACTCCCAGCCAGCCATGACGTCACAGCTACATGCTCAGGCCTTGTGTGTTATAGAAGGCCTTCGTTCGGGCTCCATGCCCAGATCTGCCGCTACCATTGCATCAACAACAACAATGATAATGATGATGATAATAATAATAATAAATTATAATAAATTATAATACTACAAAATTTGAAACTTTTAAATTACAAGTGCATATGTTTTGACAGGCATCCCTATACATTTGAATTTCCTTAGTATCTCCTTGTTATTAGCTAAACGTAAACTGAACGGTATCAACGAACAAGGTTGACTACAATCTGTACTAAGCACCATGACATATTGGGATCTAAATAAATCTGACAACATAGCACATTATGTTCACGAAAAGTAATCAAAGCGTTCGCCAACCACTATTGCGTCCAACACCACTAGTCTATATAACATCAATTTGTAAATAAATGCATAGCCCTGTCCTGTTGATGTTGCGTCCTGCTATTTACTACTAGCTGCTTCAACTTATTTTTGTGTCTACTTTCGTAATATGTTCTGTATGATTAATCAGATTAAAGGAGTCAATCATATTTGCTTAGCCGTGCAAAGTAAGGATTAAGTTTATTATCAATCACAATCCTTTGTGCAAGATTCATCTAGCTTTAACACTTTTTCTGGCATGACGAAACCCGAGGTTCACTCCTGGGGAGAAGGAATACATCCTCACTCACGCCCATTGCAATATATATTTGCTTATCTACTATGAGTATGAAGCCAAGCATACGCATCTATGCGTCAGGTGTGAGGCTCTACACTCTACAGAATATTATCCGTAGAGGAAAGCACGAAGAGATTGGAAAGAAATACCAACTTTGTAAACTCAATTGTAAAAAAGGATAAAAATCCAGACCAGTGGTTGAGGAGTATCGTTGTTAACAAGTACAAGGAGAAAGGTGATGCATTCCAACGAGGCAGCTACAAAAACTTGAAATTATAAGATTCAATCATCCAAATGGCTAATAAAGGCTGGGACAGTATTGATAGGAAAAGAGTAGATATAGTATATCATGTAATTTTGTTTTATTCCAGGCAGTCACAACTGATGCAGTAGTCACCAGTAGGTGCAAAAGTTCCTGGGTAAGAAGTATTTTGTGTTTGTTTTCCAAGGGAAGGTTTAATAAGAGTTTTTGGAGTTGTCTGCCCAGGTTTCCACTAATGTACTCATTTGACGGGTGGAATTATTAAAAACAAAGTATCACACAAGAGATCATGAAGACCTGTTCCAAGGCAAGGCAAGGCTCAGACATTGCCAGGACATACAAAAATAAATACTGCACATTTAATTAGCTGTTATTATGTTGTGTCCTGCTCCTGCATTCAGGAATATTGATAGATAGTATACAGTATTGTTCACGGAAGTAGCAACCTGCAAGAAGGGCACATAAAAACTGCAAACAAATGTAGAGAGTGAAGTCTATTATTCATCTTTTAATATTTTGTCAATTACGCTTTTCTTTAAATGATCTCTATTTGACGTCAGGGCATCAAGTATGCAATTTTTCAAATAATACCAATCCCTACTCTTCCATATCATCTCCACTGTTTAATCTGTGACACTCACTCATGTTCTCCAGGATGAGGTCACCAGATTCTTCATGAAATTCCAACATTCTCAATGTGGTTAAGTCTAGAGTTTCCTGGTCAATCAAGAATTACTATCACCTCACTTTGTAGGTGTTCCCTCATCATTGTTGATCTATGTCAGAGCACTCCCTCATGCATGAATATTGAATCCTTATGTTAGGCAGAGAAAGGTATTACATGTGACTGTAAAACCTTAAGATAAGATAAATGGCTAACTTCATACTTTAATTTTTTGGTTAGGAAGAATATATCTTCATCAGTTCTTTCTTCAACATGCTATCTGCCTTTAGATAAATCTTCTTGGCAAGGCCAAGCCATGGTTTAATGGGAAGAACCATGCTATCAGAAAAGACCAGCATGGCAGTCACTTCTGTGATATTATGTTCACCAAGAATATTTTTGATTAGTACATTTTCTTTCGAGGGTTAATAAGCAAGCCCATTCCTCTCTAGAGGAATATGACATAACTCAAGTTCATGTACTGGTATAGGATAGGTATGAAGAGGAAAGCAAGAGATTGCAATAGTGTTGTGAAAACCTAATGATAAGCATCATTATTATGATGCCATGAAGCATAATTGAAAGAGTAATGAGACAAGAAAAGACACAAGTGCATGTTGGCCTTGGTGACCTGCCAGACATACAATAATAAGCTTTTGCAACAAACACTGGACGTTCAAATTGGGTAAAGGTCTACCACATTTTTCCTTAGTGTCCCGAGAAGTCGCAACTTGCACGACCAATCTATATTTTCAGAAATTAGAGTGATCACAAGTATAAAATATATACGTAGAGACTGTCCTCAGCATACCAGACAGTTGCAATGATACGAGTAGTTTGGTTCTCCATCAGTGCTTGAACAGCGAATTCTCATAGTGAGCAAAAGAAATTATAGGAAAATAAAAGTACTGAAAAATTTGCGCATGTCCTTTCAAAAGAACGGTAGTTGACTCCTAGTGTGATCTTTATGTAATGACTTATGTTTTGAAATACTGAGAAAGTAGCATTGAGAGAGTTGCGATCAAAGATTGAACCCACGACAATACACTCAGCTTACCGATGCTTTACCAACCAGACCATTATACTCCCCAAGGTCCAAGTAGAATTTGGTCAACGTTGACTGTCCAATCACTTAACTACAGAGACTTTTACATTTTTTCTATTTTACTACTGGTAGCATTTTCTTCAGATTTTGGCCATGGTCCAAGATCCTAGTAGTACAACGTACAACTATCATTCTAAATCTTCACCGTTGCTTCCATTATAATGCCTCGTGGTTTGAAACACTAAGAAATCTATTTAAAGGACTAACCATAAGAGGGCTGTTGTTGGATATCAAACCCCTGACAGCACACTCAACGTACCAACACCTTACTGATCACACCATAATGATCACCAAGGTCCAAGCGGAGTTTGGTCAACATTGACTGTCCCGTCAACTTTCTCTATTCATACACTCCCTTCTTTATTACACATCATCATCATCAAATTGAAAGGTTTCTTACATGCTTACATGTGTCAGCCTTGTTCACCTAATGGTAGGTCACCAGGCTGCATGGCCTCCAGCCCTCCCTACAGGCTTCGATCTCTCAGGACCTTCTGGACCATTTAATTAAAAAGTTTTCTTGCATCTCACTCTAGATTCCAGGTCTATTGTTAAGTGATGGAATACACAACAATCTTAGCATCATATGTCTCCTTTATCCTACAGACATAGTCTTCCTTCACTGCCCAGGTTTCATTACCATTATATTATTCACACAGACCACATAAAGGTCTAAGAAAAACTCCTTTCAGTGTCAATAAAGGCATTAGTTCCTTAAAAAATTTCTTCAATCCACTTCTGTCCCTCCATTACACTACCAATTGCACCACCTCCTAAACAAATTATATATCACAAATAAAAAAAAATTTTCTACACATTCATAAGTTTATATACTGCATCCTGCCCCTAATCCCACTACACTTATAGTGCACCCACATGCAACATACACTACATGAAAAAGAATTATGACCATACACCTCTAGTTATTACAGTGCCAACACCCTCATATGAAATCATGATATTTGCTTTATGCACATTCCCCTTCAGGCCCTTGAATTCAATGCAATCTTTCCACCTTCTTTTGCCACTTCACTTTCTCAATCAACACCAAATTATTTGGAAACAACACCTCCCACAGGTGTCATATTCTAAAATCAGGATACAAAGCTTCAAGAACTACAGTGGGTCCCTACTGACCATTAGTTGTGTGATAACACTTACATTCATTACCATGATTACTCTGATGATTAACTACTTCTTTAATTCACAACTTTTTCATGGCCCATTTAGGCATTCCTCTTGATACCTTATTAAAAGCTTTTTCTAGGTCAACAAAAATGAAGTACAATTCTTTGGCCTTCACCAAATGCTTTTCCTGCATCTGCCACATAATGAATATTGCATTGGTTGCCAAGTTATTTTGTAGGAAGATATTAAGTATATTATTAGAGGGCAGGAAGTGATCACTATAAAAAGAAAAAAAATTACCTTTCAAATTCTTCCCTCAAACATTACTACGTGTTTTTGTTCATTGCACTGTACTTTCCCTCCTAAACTCTACCAATGAACAACGTTTATCTAATCCTCTCCCCTGGCACTCATCCAGTCGTGCTATATACCATGATCCTAGGACCCTGATAACAGGATAACACAACTTACTCCGCACTTGCTAAACACCCATACCTAATCAGTATAAAAAAAAAACATGAAGTAGGTGGTAATGTTTTTTATCCCCTCTCTTATCTTGCCATTGATCTGGAGTACTGTTGTGATTTGTATCTTAATCTTATATCACTTGAGGGGCTTTCACTGTATAGTACTGCGATCTAGTTTAATTACTGAGGTTACGCTTTGCTTCAAAAATGAACGCCACATAGTGAATGGGACGTGTAAAGATCCTCTCATGAAATTGTTATAGAACTCCAATACAAATTTAGATATTCATTATACATCGAGAGAGAGAGAGAGAGAGAGAGAGAGAGAGAGAGAGAGAGAGAGAGAGAGAGAGAGAGAGAGAGAGAGAGGCTATACAATAATAAATGCACATCAAATAACACTCATGCCATGTAACAAATAACTTCTTTCCCTTTTACAAGAGTAGACAACGAATAACTTACCCCGATGGTTATGCGAATGTTCCTTGCCCCTTCAGAAACTATGATAACTTTTTCTTTTCTTCTATAATGATGTATTAGCTGTGGCGTGAAGAATTTAATTCACCGCTGAAATAAGACATCAAGACGCACGTGAGTCAGCTGATATGGAAGCGGAAAGCGGGTCACTGGTTTAAAGGGATGTGTGTTATCAAACTTCTTATCATTATCCCACATCCAAGTACACCTAATTTTATTCAACTTAACCAATATATTCACAATTTCAATAAAAGAGAACTAGACCTTAACATCCTCGCACCTATTCGTCTATTACAAATGTGTTATGTAAATTATTATCAGTATGTAAATAATGATAGAGATATAATAGAACCTTACGCTAAAGCCTAAGAATGGCTGTAGGTTTATTGGGGAGCATTTAACTCCCCAAAAGGCAGGTGGAAAATCATATATACTTGTTGGTTAAAACATACGCCGTCTACAGTCCATCACGCCTCTATCACGTCAGTTATCTTAAATAAAGACAGGCTACGTGCACCTCCACCCCAACGTGCAGGGTAGTGTGTAATACTTACTAGAATTGACTTTGGTGTACAGTATGTGTTCTTGATGATGTGTATGATGATGCTAATGATGATACGATGAGCTGTATATTTCTTCGTAACGTTTCGTTTCTACAGTAACGCCACCACCAGCAACAACAATAATAATAACTAATAATAATAACGATAATAATAGTAATAATAATATTAATGATAATTATAATAATAATAATAATAATAATAATAATAATAATAATAATAATAAAAATTTTAATAATAATAATAAGGTTTCACACCTTATGAGGTAGCCTTAAAAACAAATCCAAATTAGAAAAAGAAAATACAGAAATCTAATAATATCATGAAAACCTATAAACATGTCAGTTGCTTAATTGTTATGTGGTTGTACAAAGTTAGTGGGAGAAGGATTCTCATTCTTCCACACTACACCTTTTACATCATGTAAGGATCACGCAGCCATGCATATTAATTTCTTGTGTTTCAAAGTTTATCAATGATGTTAAGAAAACATTTTCTTTACAGCAATAACAACATTGCCCCCTTCTGTATAACTTAATCGTTTTTCCTTCTTCCACAGGTTCGTTCTGGCGCCGATGACTGTGAGGCCGTTGTGGACAGGCCGCCGCCCTACGAGGAGGTGATCAAGACGGAGGCACCGCCACCACCCTACTACATGGTGGTGTCCGAGGGCGGCTGGTCCAGTGGAACGCACAACACTAACTATCATGCCGCCAAGGAAGGTTTACCTTCTAAGAAGAGCAAGTCCATGAGACTTTGCGGTCAGCAGGAGGCGGGAATAACGAGTGTGTGCGGCGGCATCACTGCCCCTTACATACACCACATAACAAGCGACGAGTATTCCCACATACCTACCACATCTTCTGACCCCATCGACCACGTGCAGGTCATTACAGCGCCCATCAATAGGGAAATCCGTCGCCTTGCGGTCCCTATACATAAGCCAGCTACA
>JAPQNM010000047.1:2298245-2308245 GCA_029783475.1 Metacarcinus magister
TTTGGGTAATCTTTGGCCACTCGGCGGTAATGCCATGCTTCCACGCTCCTAATGACCTCAGCCCTCTACTAACAATAACAACTGGAAAGCAAATCATGATGTCAAATGTTGCAAAACGACTCCAATAATGAAAACAAAATTGTACATTATCAGGGAGAGAGAGACAGATGGGTAGGGGAAAGCAACACACAAATCCCTCCATCCTAAACAAGCATGGATGTGTGTTGAAGCAAGGATAATCAATAGTCAACACAAACCTAACTCAGCACACTTATTGCAAACAATATATTGGACACAATTTTATTCAATGGTGTACTTCCAGATAGCTCTTCATTATAACCTATTTAATCCAAATGAAACCCTGTGTTGTGGCAAGGAAGTGTTCCAAGTGGTGAGGGCGGATGGCGGCGTGCCCAGAGGCCCCACCAACCAGGGCGTGGTTCGCTACACCAGCTAACGTGCAAGGCAAGTTTTTTCTTCCCACAGTCTCATCTCTGGTGGATCATCACTGAGGATGGGAAGTGGGTGGCCTTGAAGGAGGGTCCTCATCGCGTTCTGCCCCGCCCATCCCCAGGCAACAACTATATAAGCTTTAGCTCATCTGGGAATCATTCAGTTTGTCTTGAACTCCCATCACATCAATATGAAGTTCCTGGTGAGTGGCTTCTCTCTCATACCTGTTTGAGTTTAACTTTTCAAATAATTTCTAGCTAGGCCGTTGCTGCAGTGTTAACAATGACTCTGACTCATTAGTTAGTAAGATGTTCCAGCATTTCACCCTAATGTGTTCTGTTTAATTTGACCAACTGGCCACTTCATCAATTCAGTCTTTATCACCACAATTCCAAATATGAAATTTAGCTCAGAATATCATATCACAATTTTAAAGGAAGACAGCATATCTAGTTCAATTTTACAGTAAGAATTTGCCATGATTTATAATGGGAAAAAACTCCATGAAACAGTTCATATACACAAACATATTAGAAAGATCAACCTGGTTCATGTTGAACTATTCATCGCTTCATTCTACACCACAATAAAAACAAACACTTTTCGCATGCAGGTTCTGTTTGGAGTGTTTGCTGTCGCTCTGGCACTCCCAGTGCCCGACCCTGATGACTGTGAGCTCAACTTAATAGCACCAGCCCCCGTGGCCTATGGAGCTGCAGGCCAACTGGCTTATGGAGCTGCAGGCCAACTGGCTTATGGAGCTGTAGGCCCCTTGACCTATGGAGCTGTAGGCCCCGTGGCCTATGGAGCTGCAGGCTCCGTGGCCTATGGAGCTGCAGGCCCCTTGACCTATGGAGCTGCACCCCACGTCCACCTGCCCCATGCCCCCGTGACCTATGGAGCTGCAGGCCCCGTGACCTATGGAGCTGCAGGCCCCGTGACCTATGGAGCTGCAGGCCCTGTGACCTATGGAGCTGCAGGCCCCATTCCCCTGCCCCATGCCCCCGTGAACTATGGAGCTGTAGCCCCCGTGGCCTATGCAGCACCAACCCCCGTCCACGTGTCCCATGCTGAGGTGCAGATCCCTGTCACACAGACCCACGTTGAAGTGCCCGTCCACCAGCAAGTCCATTATGGCACTCAGTCCTACGTGGCCGGCACCAGCACCTCCATTCATAAGCCATCTCTGGTTGCACCTGCCATAGCCCCACCCTCCACACTGCTATCCAAGATCACCCACAATGCTCCTGAAGTCACCATTCAGCACCAGGAAGTCCCTGTGGAGAAGCACATCCCCAACTACGTGGATGCGCCTTACCATGCTGGCACTGTCATCAAGTACTCTGCACCTGAGGTGAAAGAGTTCAAGGTGCCTACACCTGTAGCTGTTCCCCATGCGGTGCCAGTGCCTCATCCAGTAGGCGTTCCCACTCCCGTCCATTCTCTGACCGTCCACCAGGCCCCTGTAGTGGCCCCTGCTGTGCAGTACACAGCCATCGCCCCCGCTGTGGTCCCCGTCGCTGTCGGTGACGACTGCTAAGAACTGACTTGGCATTGGCAACACAGATATTCACCCAAACAGAAACAACTCTTGATGTAAACTGAAGCATGACACTGGTTTAATAAAGCCACAAAAAGTAATGTTATTGTAATTCCTTTTCCCTCCTTGTAAACATCAATTAGCATTTAGCTTCTCGATCAAATCCGTAACTCAAAAAAAAATCAGAGTGCTTACACAAACTTTTCCTTTGGTGGTGAGTTCCACTTGCCTTTGAAAAAAAAAATCATTGAAAATTATCCTCTCTCATCCATAATAAAGATATAATAATTCATTCCTGAAGGGCAACATAACTGCTTAGACACAGACTTATTGAAAGCCAACTTTGGAGGAAGGAAAGACTTCCTCTTCATGGTATGGCATGTCTAAGGCAACTTTGAAGATTATGTGTATTTTGTGCCTTTTGTAAGTAGGCACCCGCCCATCACAGCGCATCAGGTAAGTCACACAAATGGGGCCAAGGGAAGGGGTCGTATCCACAACAAGGTCCTAGGATTTACCCACCACTTTATATTTAACTCCTTCTCTCTCCCATCCCACACCTGATTTGATCCGAGGGTCATACTAGATGCGCGGGAATCTCCTCTATGTTTGTCAAAGGCAAGTAATTTTCACGTGCATTCACCCCTGCTCTACATTCACTTCTATCATGCACAATTATAACATTGATACTAAGAACAAGAATTAATGATTAAATTAATGTCATTCATGCCAACCCCTCCTTATGTTCACACAAAAAACTGCCATGAATATTGTACTGCAGTATGTAGTATCCATTCACGTGTTTTTGGTCTCAATGTTGAAATTCATGAACAAAAGAATTCAAAACAATATTGTAAACTTGCAAAGTGAAACAATGAAAAGAACTAATAACCTCCAGGAATAAAAAGATTCTTCTTATACTAGGGTAGGCGGTAGTCCAGTGGCTAGCGTTCGGGCATGCGAACCTAGAGTCCTGGGTTCGAGTCCCGATATCCGCTATCCACTTTTCTTTGGTATTACCGCTGAGTGACCAAAGATTACCCAAAAGCTGCCATAACACTGCCATCAATGGGATTTGCAATGTTATATGCATTGAGGCAAGTGGGAGCATGTAGCCTCTCTCTCTCTCAACATCAGAGAGAACGAAGAAAAACGAGGCATGACTATAAAAATCTAAAACCCGCGCTACTAACAGGTGGAGGCCAAATATCTAAGGCCTCCAGTAAGCCTACCAGCGCCAAGGGTTAAAAGGATATAGAACATTTTTTCTTTTAAACTATACTGAGAATTATGTTTCTCAGTTTGATGGAATATCAGAAATGTTAATTCCAAGTTTGGAAGAATTTGATTTAATAAAAAAGCTGATATTTTTCTCCCAAGATTTAATTAAGGCAAAGTAGTCACATCCTCATCTCAATCTTTATCCTTTTTCTTCCTTTTTTTCTTTTTTGTCGTGGTAATACATAATTCTGTGTTGCAAGGATCAGTCACTCTTTCTTTATCATGTTTCTTCTTTTTCTTCTTTAAAGGAGTTGATTCATAAGCTTCTTGTTTACATTCTACTGGCACACAATTGTCTCTTTCCTCATCTTGCTCTAAAACACTTTCTCTTTTATTCTTCCTCTTCTTTGTATGTTCAACACTACTCTCAGGTTCTGGTTCAATAGCACACATTATAGCTTCTTTATCTTTTTTCTTACTGGATTTCTTTTTCTTCTTCTTGGGTGGAAGTTGGTCTTTGTCTTCCTTCCCTTGTTGTTCTGCTGCAGCCCAAGTCTCCATCAGTAATAGCTCTTGTTCCCTCACCCGAGCTAACTTGGCAGTCATGTTCAGTCCATGGCGAGCTCCCCTGAAAGAACAAGGTAACCATTATCATTCTATTTTATGACTAATACTTCCCCCAGTAAAGCTTCTTATCTTGTCTCTCCATCTAGTTATCTGTCTGCCCTGCCTCCTTCTACCATCGCTAGGTTCCCAATCTGTGACTAATTTTCCAGCCATTATCTGTTTGGCACATGATGCATTTTGTCCATGTGAATTTTGACCTTTTAATTGTAGTCAAGATATCTTAGCTTTCAGTGTGCTCCTTAATCCATGATAATCTCTTCCTATCTCTCTATGACATGCCAATCATTATTCACTCTATTCCCTTTTGGGCAATGAAGTTTGTGTTCAAGGACTTTCATATGACTCAAGGTTTTCAATCATTTGTTAGAACTTGTAGAATGCCTTGATTGTTAACCTTTCTCTTTAGTGATAGTAGGAGATTACTTTTCATGACATTGTTTTGTTTACCAAGTATTCCATTTAATACCCATTCTTCAGATTTTAATATTCATGATCTGAATTTGCACTAATTTTCTGTCCTTGTGGTTCACTGATCAGAATACTATCAACAGCAAATCAAAGAAAATCTAAGTATTCTCCATTTATCTTAATTCCTGCTTCTTTCCTATCAAATTTCATAATAAAAAACTTGATGCATACAGGATCTATATACCGTACCATGAATTTATTATGAATGGAAAATAGGAATGAGCATTATGTATATAAAAATATATTAATGGTTTGTATTGAACTAGTGATTATTCTAAGACTTATGTATTATGTTATTCTTAGTTATGGTTTTGGTTCCTTTTATACATTGTTTTAAGATACAGGTTTGCAATACAATGTTTGTCTGGTTCTTACTTGTGAGCAGTGCGTCCTTTACAGATTTTGAACAGCTCCTCATCAGACAGCTTCAGAGACTTGTCCTTCTCTTGCTCCTCATCACTGCTGTCTGACTCTGACCTTTCATCCTTGCCAACTAGTAATCCTCCCTGGTATTATGGAAAGAAAAAATTATTCAATAACAACCATGATCTCTGATATCTGTTAATTGTCATAGTTTTACCCTTCAGGGTATAGCATAGACCATTACTGGTCTCTTAGAGGAAGTACCTGACACACACACACACTTTCTCACACACACAGGAGGATAGGATTCCCAGCCTTTCACTCCTGCTGGGATTGCAATGTCACAAATCCTCGGCTTACTCCTGTAACTATTTACTGCTAGGGTTAAAGCGTTTTAAGAAGACAGACACATTTTTTCTTCACCTGACCTGGGATTTGAACCCGTCACTTCTTGGTTGTGAGCCGAGGGATCTTGGTATCGAATACCGAGTCGGGTAGTAATAATAATATTAATAATAATGATAATAATAATAATAATGATAATAATAATGATAATAATTATAAAATTAATAATGATAATAATAAATAACAACAGCAATAATAACAAAAATTTTATATTTCACTAATGTACTTGCCTTGACAAAGCCTCCATAAAACTTTGATTTAGTGTTGTTCACTGACGGTCTCTTGGTGGTCACTTCCAGGCTTTCTGCGGACTTAAGTTGTACTGATCCATTCTGCAGAAGTCACAAGGGAGTTTAGATATGTGAACACAGTCACAAGGAAGTTAAGATATATGAATACAGACATTTCATAATGGACCTTATGTTTATGTAGCTAGAAGATTATTCAGCATGATTGATACCTAGAGTACAGCAGGGCTTCAATATGTAAGTTATTGTAAGTACACCCATCCTACTGCTATCACACATTCTGCTATCACATTTCACTGCTACAATGCACAATCAAAAGCTAGTACATTCTTGCTATAGCGCGTGCAATCCCATTATCATGCACCAAATTTGATTAGAAAAACTCAGGTTGTGACACACACCTACATGATTGGTTTAACATCACAGAGCCTCCCCACCTGTGATGGTATGATGCTCTCCCACTACAAATCACCCTTCCTGCCATCTTACTAAGTGCACGTATCCTCTTTGATCCCAGTGAGGCAAGAGGTCCCACGTTAATTTTGTTGTTACCTATGTTACCCGCATCGGCTCAGTCTTACCAACAACAGGCTAAAGACGACAACGCTATCATACAACAATTGGTAGACAGTGAGGTAGAAGATGAGGTTGAGGCCACAGAGGCAGGATGAGGTTATGATGGGTGACAGGAAGATGGTGAGGGCAGGGTGAGATTGTGACGGGTGACAGGAAGGTGCTGAGGGCAGGGTGAGATTGTGACGGGTGATAGGAAGGTGCTGAGGGCAGGGTGAGATTGTGATGGGTGATAGGAGGGTGCTGAGGGCAGGGTGATATTGTGACGGGTGACAGGAGGGTGCAGAGGGCAGGGTGAGATTGTGACGGGTGACAGGAGGGTGCTGAGGGCAGGGTGAGATTGTGACGGGTGACAGGAAGATGGTGAGGGCAGGGTGAGATTGTGACGGGTGACAGGAGGGTGCTGAGGGCAGGGTGAGATTGTGATGGGTGACAGGAGGGTGAGATTGTAACGGGTGACAGGAAGATGGTGAGGACAAGGTGAGGCAGAAACGGGTGACTGTAAGGTGATTTTGACAAGAGCGAGAGAGGGAATCCTGTTACATAGCTACCACTTAATGAAATTTATCTATGGTTAAGTTAGCCAGGTAAGTTAATAATGTCCTCGTTAATAAAGTCTCACCTGGTCCTTGTCGACGGTGATGTTGTCTGCTGCTTTATTGAACACATGATCCCACCAATGGAACTTAAACTGCTCCCCGATATCATAGCCTAAGCCTGAACTGTTGAACTTCAGCTTGGGCTTAATGGCCTCTGTGATACCGCCTTCCTCTCGCCCCAACCCTTTACCTGTGAATTAAAGCATGGTTATAAAATACTCATGATTCATTTACCTCATAATCTATCTTTAATTAATAACTATAAATTTTTCAGGTTTGAATTAATTTGCACCTTAAATGTACTGTGAATCAAAGCCTAGTTATAAAATATTCATAGTTCATTTACTTCAAAATTTATCTTTAATTAATAACTATAAATTTTTCCTGTTTAAGTAAATGTTCACCTTCCCTTAAATGTTCTATATAACAATTTAGTACACAGGGCGTTTATGTAATTCTTTAACCATACAAAGGCTAATATATGTAAAAAATAAATATTGTCCCTTAACTACAAAACTAACCAAAAGGTATAACACACAGTAAAGGTGATTAATCTTAGGTAGCTAGTCATTAGAATCATTACTGCTCCTTTCTACACCAATTATTAGGTGTATATTGGCTTCCTAACATCATTTACTTGTCATTGACGTCATTATAATAGCAATTAGTAGTTACTTTACTAACCTTGTACGTGGCAGTTAGGTTAAACAAAATTATCACCCAAAATTGTGACGGTAATGATGTAGGTAAACAATTAAGTATATGAAATTAAGAACCTAGAGTACCATTAATAAGAAGCTGTAATAATAAAAAACACACCAAAAAACACAGAATAAATCAATCAATCATACAAAACTTTTCAAATACATTCAGGTGAAGTATATTAATCAAACAGAGTATATTCTTCCTTACCTTCACTCCATCCATATTTTTCCAGTTGCGACTGAGCAAAATTTAATCCCGAGTTAGACATGATTAATTATAAGGTAGCCGTCTTCTCTCATCTCCCATACAGGTGATTATATATTGAAATGATGTTGAAAGAGGTGAGGGAGGCGAGGGAGGTAAGGGAGTCTGCAAGTTCTTCTTCCTCTTCTTCTTGTGACTGCAAATAAGACCACATGGGAGATATCATAATTATACAATCAGCTGTTTTGTCTTCCTCCTCCTCTTTACTCCTTTCTATTCTCCCCCTTCTTCTCCTTTTTTCTTCTTCTTCTTCTCATTTCATCCTTTTCCCAGCGTTAAATATGTATGTATAAGTCTTTTCCAGTTGTTTTGTCTCTCTCCTCTTCCTTCTCACCTCTATTGTATAACCATTCTCCTTCGTTTTATTCTCCTTTCGTCCTTTCCCCAGTGTTGAATATATATGTACAAGTCTTCTCCACTGTTTACTGTTTATTATATTATCTTCTCCTCCTCCTTTGCCACTGTGGTTAAAATGATAGGATTACTACTCCCAGGTCCAGCTATTACCTCTCCATCTCAATAATAACTACTTTAACTTGTTCTTGTTGGAAATTACATAAGGATTTAAGATTATATTGAAAGTTGGTTTATATTAGCTCTAAATTTCCGAAATAAATGGTAAGTATTGTTACGGCACCCACCTTTTTACTCACTTCGGTGGGTGTCACCATCCACGTCACCTCCTTACCTGGGAGACTAAGGAGATGAATGTCTTCCTGGGTTCTTGTTGGCGGGGGTTAGCATGACAGGGAGGTTAGTCAAACATTAAAATCTCTTTTCCTTTCCTCGTGTATTAATCCTAGCCCGCTAACAGGGTACAGCACGACAGCACTGTCTCAACACTCGACAGTACAGCACAAGACGACCGCACACACAACAGCACACGGCGACAACACAGTGCACAGCAGTACTCTCTTGTCTCAACATTCGAGAGTCCAGCACAAGACGACTGCACACAACACACGCCAATAACTACCCCGCCACAACAGTATATTCCGATCCGATTTAGAATAGAGCCCCATTAAATATTTTCTTTCTTTATGATGGAACAAAAAGAGAGAGAGAGAGAGAGAGAGAGAGAGAGAGAGAGAGAGAGAGAGAGAGAGAGAGAGAGAGAGAGAGAGAGAGAGAGAGAGAGAGAGAGAGAGAGAGAGAGAGGAGAGAGAGAGAGAGATAGATAGATAGATAGAGAGAGAGAGAGAGAGAGAGAGAGAGAGAGAGAGAGAGAGAGAGAGATAATAATAATACAAATAAAATGGCTAACAGTACAGGGTAAGTTAGTCCATTTATAATCGCTATTGAGCCTGATGGGGGAGGTGATAGAGGGAAGAGTGCTGTAAAAAAAGAAGGAAAGGCACACTAAATAAAGATAGAACCGTAAGACAAGTGCAAATATAAATGTTTTCTTGGAGGAAGCATGGACGTAAAGTATGTGCTAGGATACAGAATGGAAGATGACCTTACATATTATTTTAACCTCTTAATACTCACCTTCTCACGCTTCCTTTGTTATATTGCTTTGTATACATATATAGCAATTAATATATTTGTTTTTCTCTTTACATTTTTAACCTGACTAGATTTTAATGGTAAGAAAACGGGTTGAGGGAGCGTACTGTTAGCAAGACTGTGATTAATGACGTCAGAATCAACACCAGCAAGACAATGGGAGGTTGGGCTCATAGGATCCACCCAGGAATCCTCGTAGCCCTAAACAACATCAACAAGAGGTGAGCAAAATACTTCCTTTCCTTTCCTCATCAACCATTCTAGAGTAAGCCAAGATGCAATGATATCTCCCCCTCTGTTACGTAGTGTAAGGATAGGTTAAGAAAGTATTTGTCTTGCCAACTACGTAGTGTGGAGGTAAGGACCAGTCTAGCACACACACACACACACACACACACACACACACTGGGTCCAGCGCGTGATCCTCCAGACCAATGTGAATTACGTACACACACACACACACACACATACATACATACACACAATAAAATAACACTGGTAATTGAATATGAAGCAAAGGAAATTGAATTAAAATCTAGAAGTTGTAAATAGTTTTCAACATGTTTGTACATTAAATATTCACGTTTCCAAACGGTTACAATCATATTTGACGATATTTTGAGTTCACCCCCGCTGGACCTGATGACATAAATAATACATAACATCCTGAACTTGCGTAGGGTAGTCATGATAAATTGAGTAATAAATAAATAAATGAAATGAAAGCTAATCAAGCGCATTTCATCCTACTCGTGCTCCTCTACCTAGAATTGAAGGTGATATAGGACTTCATAAATGGTTCAGGTAGCAGAGAAAAACCTTAAAATTATAGAATGTCATGTATTATAAGATGCTGAAGTATTTGTAGGGTTGTTAGGGGATGGAACGAGAGGACTACTTAACTATTTAGCGATCAAAATGAATTTATATCGTTAGTATGATGGTATTTTCTAAAGTGTGCACAGTAAAACTCATTGCAATTTCCTGTTAATGTAAAGATGATAGTCTAACTTACCTTTATGATT
>JAPQNM010000047.1:2313245-2320745 GCA_029783475.1 Metacarcinus magister
ATTACAGAAGGTTGAAAACTTAACGAAAAGTGTCATTGTGTAGGTTACTAAAGAAAACTGGCAGACATGTATCGACAATACATGATAATAATACACACACACACACACACACACACACACACACACACACACACACACACACACACACACACACACACACACACACACACACACACACACAGACAGACACTTAGACACATAGACCAACATTTTAAAGTTTTGACTATCGATACACGAACACCTCACACACTCTCTCTCTCTCTCTCTCTCTCTCTCTCTCTCTCTCTCTCTCTCTCTCTCTCTCTCTCTCTCTCTCTCTCTCTCTCTCGTGTGTGGTGTCAGGTCCTCAGGTGATTCTCCGACGTACGGATAGAGAGAATGTGAATGAAAAGATTAACAGGAGTCTGCCTCTCACGCTCCCTCCCTCTCTATACTGATCACCAAAATGAATCCAAACTAACAACGCTCCACCCATCATTCCATCAGCTAATCTCAAGTATTGGAAGGCGGGCCTTCTTCCACCAAAAATCTTTGTACAGAGTATAGTAGTGGTGGTGGTGGTGGTGGTGGGTGGTGGGTGGTGGTGGTGGTGGTGGTGGTGGTGGTGGGTGGTGGTGGCAGGTAGATCAACAAGACCTAGACAGCCACGGCATGATTCAACACTGCAGGTAATGTGACACCACTTACCTTTCATCCTCCTCCTCCTCTTCCCCCTCCCCCTCCCCCTCCCCTTCCTCCTCCTCCTTCTTCTCCTCCTCCCTCTGCCATTAACCTCCCCCTTCTTCTTCTTCTTCTCTACTCCTTCCCATCAGTTTTTCTCCACTATTCCTTCTTCCCTCCACCATTCCTCCTCCATCACTCCTCATTTCTCCACCCTCCTTCCACTTCATCCTTCCCCTCCTGCTACATCACCATCCTTCCACATTCCTCCTTTGTTTCTCCTCCACCTTCTACAAATGTCATCTCCACCTCCTCCATCATAATTCCTCCCCTTCCGTCATCCTCTCTGCTTCCTCCCTTTCCCCCGCGACACGCTCCATGCAAATAGTGGGTAGTGGGGGGGGGTGTTGAATTAATGAGTAGCTGATGAGTAAAAAGGAAAAATATTTGACTAGATAAGCACCCGTGTTGATGGGATGGGGTGTGTGAGGAGTGTAAGGGTGAGGAGGTGCAGGATTACTGATTATTAAGAGGTGGGGGGCTGAGTGGGGGCTGCCGAGGATTAATGAAAGACAGGGAACAGGTCAGTGTTTACTTTATAAGTTTCTAAGAGTGGACAGCACCAGCAGGCTTGTGCTCCTTCCCTGGGGCGGCTTCGGAAAGGAGAGGGACGCGTCTGGTGGTGGTGACGGAGTGTTGAGTTAGGGCGGCCGGTGACGGTTGTGGGTGGTGCGGCACGGCTCAGGTAAGCAGCGATGGGCGTAAGTAGGGCGTGGGTGGAACGTGGGTGTCACCTGGAACTGTTGTGGTGGTGGATGGTGGGGAGCAGGAGGGGTGCTTGGCTTGGGGTGAGGGGAGGATGTAGGCCTCTGGGAAGGGCGCCGGCCTATTCACCTCGCCACCCTCCTGCGCCAGGCCGTCACTCTGGCTGCCCGTGTTGGTGGTGGACACCCACGCTGGCTTGTTATCTTGGCCCGAGTGGTGGGAGACGCATTTCACCAGTATATCTGGGGCATGAGGCGCCGGGCCGCAGCCAGGCTCTTGCCTTGGCCCAAGCTTAGGGTTATGATCGGCCTGGATCTCCAACGGCATGGCCTCAGGGACGGTCCACGTCGATTCACACACAGAAGGTTTTATTTCCAAACAGACGGCACTTGTCTCGGCCTCGGGCGGCTCCTTCAGAATTGGCGGCTGGTCCGGCGCCAGTAAGCTGAGCACATCAAACTGTCGCTTGGGCCTGGTGAGTTGGAGTGAGGAGGTGAGGCGAGGTGTTGGGCCGGCAGTAGGGGACTCGTTGGGATGCGTGGGCGAGGTTTCGGGCTCTGAATCGTCATCGACTGGCAAGCCGAGATGCTTCCTGACGCGGCGCTGGGCGCGGCGTCGGCGGAAGTCACCGCGGCTGAAGTCGTCCAAGTTGGCTGGATGGATGGCCCAGTAGTGACCCTTACCGTTGGTTGCGCGGCCAGACTTGATGAAGCAGTCGTTGAGGGAGAGGTTGTGACGGATGGAGTTCCGCCAGCCAGTGCCACGTGAGCGAAAATATGCGTAGTTGTCGAGGATGTATTGATAGATGTCGCTGAGCACCAGCTTCTTGTCAGGGCTGCTCAAGATGGCCATGGCGATCAGGCCGATGTATGAGTGTTGGGGTTTGGGCTCCTCAGGGCCGCGGGGCAGCAGGCTGCGAGGGTCCACCAGACGGTACCCGTAGGCGGTGAGCGGGTGGCCAGGCGGGTATCCGGCCGCTGCTGCTGCTAGCCCACCCTGCCCACCAGCCAACAGTCCACCCATCAGCGGTGCGCCCAGGCCTCCTATGAAGGGCCTACACATGAGGCCACCAACCATGCCGCCCATCACACTGCTTTCCTGCGGGTGGTGAGGGTGGGGGATGTGTGGGTGGGGGGAGAGGGGCGGCAAAGCCCAGGCAAGTCCAGCGGAGGCCAGGCGCAGCCTCTCGGCGAGGGCCAGCTGGTACAGCAGCCGCTGCTGCTCCGTCGGTGTCGCGGGCTGGTGGGCGTCGTTCATGGGCGAGGCCTTGAGGGCCACAGGCGCCACCACGGTGGGCGGCGACACGGACGACTCGCGGCCACATACGGAGTCCATGACGGGGCTGGCAGGGCGCGGGGACATCACGCGTCTAGAGGCGCGTCGCGGGGACAGTGAGGGGCTGCTCCCTGAGCGGGTGTGCGTGCTTGGCCCGCACCCTCGCTGGTATATGAGCCAGACTCCACGCCCCGCTCCGCCCCTCGATCCGGCATAGTCCAACCATAAGGAAGGTGGGCGGAGTGATGGCAATGGGCGGGGCTGAGGGCCGGGGTGGATGCCCCCGCCCCACAACCCCAATGCTCGAGTGGTAGTGGTGGCGGCGGCGGCGGCTCGGGGACACTTGAGGCCCCGCCACACTCACTACTCTCGTGCACCACCGCCCCCGGTGGAGGGGGAGGGGAGGAATGATCACGGGTCTTGATGCTCTTGAGGGTGCTATGAAACCCACGTCCAACAGTAGTCCTTTGTGCCGCCTGCATCTTAACTCCCGCCCAAGGCACCGTCATAGCTGGGATAGCACCGAGCAGTGGCCTCAGGCGCCGCCAAGCGGGTTTGTTATCCTCACTTTACCCGAACAAAGCTCACGCCAACTTTTGAAGACTGAACAACAACATGACTCTTCCCTCATTTGAGTTAATCTGAGGGTAAATTTCCATTCCCGCTCTTTACCACATTATGTTGTTGGCGGGTGTGGTGAAAGGGCGTCCTGAGCCCCTTAGCCTCACTCCATCTGTATATATGAGAGTATGTATCGAGAAATAAGATGAATGAGTCAATAAGATAAAGGCCGTGGGTGTCCTGCGTGTATACAGAGCCTCACTGACCTGCATACCTGAGTGCCATGACCTGCCTAACAGTGGTGGTCCTTCCCTCAGTAGCAGAGCGTCGTGAGGGTCTTGAAAACTTTGCATGAGACAATGATGCTACGTTTTGCTATGGTCTGATTTCATTCACGGGGCAATTCTTCTTTCTTGATTTTGTTCTGTCTGCTTTGCCTGATCTCACCCTCTATCGCCATCTTACACCTCCTTTCAAGCCGGCGGGGAAGTAATATTCTTCTACTATGTGGCTGGATTCTATCATTTTTCTATCTACAAAGTCAGTGTCTAAAGTCGGTTTTTGTCGTGATTTGTTTCTCTTAAAATCGAGGTTTCTTTTACTTTTCGAAGCCAGCATCAGTTTATCTCATAAGTATACTAAAACATCCTTCAAAACCAGAGTTGTGTTCTTTCCATACTTAAGGTTAATTATTTCTTAAAGGCTGTAATAGTATGTTTCTCCCTAAAGCAGACGATATACATTCCCTCTCCTGATACACCACAAATGTTTTTATATGATGATGATATATGATAATGATAATAATAATAATAACAATAATGATAATAATAATAATAATAATAATAATAATAATAATGATAATAATTGTAATACTACTACTACTGGAGCTACATTAGGTCAAATAAAGGGGTTAGGCGAGGAGGTGAGGTAATTAACAATGTGCCTTCTATCTATCTTATCTTATCTTTATCCACAGGTGAGGCGTGCGTGGGTCAGCGCAGGAAAGGAGAGACTCACTGACTCACTGACTCATTGCCACTAATGGGCGGGTGAGTGTTGATTGTATTGTTATTGTGATTGTATTTAATTTTCGTTGTCCTTATTTATTTTTTATTGTTGTTACTGTTTTCTTCTCTTTTTCATGTTTCTTCAGCTGCTTTTTTTTCTTTATTTTATTTGTTTTCTTCTTCTTCTTCTTCTTCTTCTTCTTCTTCTTCTTCTTCTTCTTCTTCTTCTTTTCTTCGTCTTTTAAGTAAATAGTAGTAGTAGTAGTAGTAGTAATCAAGCTTGGATAGTGAACACTGGTGGAGCAAGACCGTAGACTTACACACCTCCTCCCACACACAAAGACACGCACACAACGTATATTCTTATGTTGGTGTATTAGTGTATCAGATACCTTGACCTGCATAATCTGTGGCGTGCAACAGAGTAATAGAGAGAAAGAAAGAGAGAGAGAGAGAGAGAGAGAGAGAGAGAGAGAGAGAGAGAGAGAGAGAGAGAGAGAGAGAGAGAGAGAGAGAGAGAGAGAGAGAGAAAGAGAGAGAGAGAGAGAGAGAGAGAGAGAGAGAGAGAGAGAGAGAGAGAGAGTGTTGTTATTGTTGTTGTTGTAGTTTGGGAAGTGTGCACTCCACCATATATGTATGTATGTATTATGTATCATCCCTCACTACAACAAGCAGTGTCTCCCACCTGTTGCCTCCCGCACGTAGAATATAAACATACGAATAATTAAGCGTATAATGAAAATTGTAATTAAACGTAATATAAGATATAATATGAATGATATGATATAGAATAAAATTAAATAAAGATAAGGACGTAAAATAAAATAAAATTAATGATTAGACAAAATCAAATCGTATTAATTATTACACTGAAAATAAGATAACATTAATAATTACATATAAAATGAGATATTATACTTATAATGAAAATAAATTCATTCCTACAAGTAACTTTGTATGATAAAATTAATAAATAATATATACGTAAGACAAATAAAATATTAATTTCAGCTACAATATAATATGAAAGGTAGTTTGACAAAAAAAATAAGTAAATTGAATGATTAACAAAAATATAATAACTAGCTTCAAGATAAAATTGAATTTATAAATTGACGTAAAATATAAAGAAACAGAATAATTAGATGTTGAATCAAATATGATACAATTATACTTAAGTAAAATGAAATAAGGCATAAGATATACTATAATGGATATCTATACATAAAATTTGATAAGTTAAACAATTGAACGGATGATGAAAATATCACTAATAATAACTAAAACACAGCAAAATCAATAATTTGACGTAAGAATAAGCAAAATTAACAATTAGGCAAAAAATGCATCATTATAAAAAATTTGGCAAATAAAACCAAATTAAAGATAGACGTAAAACAGAACAAGATGAATAACTTGACTTAAAATGTAAGAAATGAATCATTAGACAAAAAATATAGCAAATAAATTAAGTATACGTAGATATGATTTATTATCTGTATGTGATTATATATGTATAAGTAATGTGTGTGTGTGTGTGTGTGTGTGTGTGTGTGTGTGTGTGTGTGTGTGTGTGTGTGTGTGTGTGGTGAGGGCTTAGGGATGTGGTAAATTACTTGTGTGGCTTGTGTTGGGGTGTGTGTCGAGATGTAGTGCTGATGTGTGGTAGGGGGGGGGGCATGTGTACCTGTGTTGTGGGAGGGGGGTGTTAAAGGGGAATGAGTGTATCTCTAATTGGTGTGAGGTGTAGGGATGGGAACAATCACTCACTAACTCACTCACACACACACACACACACACACACACACACACACACACACACACACACACACACACACACACACACACACACACACACACACACACACACACACACACACACACACACACACACACACTCAGGTGGGCGTGTGTGTGTTTACAGAGGTCAAACCACCGCCCAGCATTGTCCCTCCCTCCCTCCCTCCCTCCTTTCTCTCCCTCCCTGCTCGCCCTCCTTTCTCTCCCTTTTATTTCCTCTTTCCTCTCGCTTCCTTCTTCGTGCTTTTGTCTCCCTTTTACTATATATCCTCTTTTCTCCCTGTCTCTTTCCTTCCTTCCTTTCCTCTCTCCCTCCCTTTCTTCTATCACTCCTTCATGCCTCCGCCATCTTCCTTCACCCTGCGTCACCTCCATCTCAGATCACCACCACCACCACCATCACCACCACCACCATCACCATTATCATCATCACCACCACATATTTCCCACACATTCACTCACCACCAAGAACGATCACCACCCACCACCACCACCACCACCATCACCATCAGTCACCACCAATCATCATCATCACCATCACCACCACCACCACGACGTCCATGTTTACGTATTAAAAGAGATAATATCGAATCAGTCCCGAGGAAATTGCCGCTAATCCCCTTCTTTCCTTGTAGGGGGGGAGGGGGGAGGGAAGGGGTGGATGGGAGGGGGCAGGGGAGGGGAGAAAGGGGATTAATGGAGTGGTTAATCTTGCCGCGGGTGTGTGTGTGGGGGGGGGGAGGGAGGGAGGGGGAGTAATCCTCTCTGGAGAGCTTCCGTTGACTTCATTATTTTGACGGGGTGACAATAGTGAGTGGGGAGGGGGTGTGGGGGGGAGGGGAGAGGGAAGGAGGGATGGGGAGAGGGAAGGAGGGAGGGGAGGAGGAAGGAAGGGGAAGGGGGAGAACAAAGCCACCCTGGATGCTAGTATTTAGTGGTCCTAGGGAGGAAGAGAAGGAGGGAAGGAGGGAGGGAGGGAAGGAGGGAGGAAGGAAAGACATATTTACTTTTGTTTCTGTTAAAATGTTCTGCCTATTCTTGTTCAGGTTTTCAGTTTTTGTTCTTTTTCTGTTCGCTCTTATTATTTGTTTTTATGATTATTATTTTTATTGGTATTGTTATTATTATTGTTATTATTATTATTTTTTATTTTTTTTTATTAATACTATTATTATTTTTATCATTATTACTATTACTATCATCATTATCATTACACATATCTGTATTTCTCTCTCTCTCTCTCTCTCTCTCTCTCTCTCTCTCTCTCTCTCTCTCTCTCTCTCTCTCTCTCTCTCTCTCTCTCTCTCTCTCTCAGGCAACCTTCCTTCCTCTTTCCCTTCATCTCTCCCTCCATTGTGTTCCCTTCCCTTAGTTTACTTTTTCTTCCCTCCTCTCCTCTCACTCGCCTTACACCCTCTTCTTTTCCCTCCTT
>JAPQNM010000047.1:2328245-2338245 GCA_029783475.1 Metacarcinus magister
AGGAAGGAGTGTTAAGTGAGGGGGTGGAAAGAATGGTGGTTTGGGGGTGAGAGGAACGGGAGAGGGGTGAGGGGTGAGGGGAGGGGAGGGGGTGATAGGCATAAGATTCTGAAATATGTGTTTGTTTAGGGGAGGGGACCAAACCGTATGACCTAAGTGTTTCGAAGTGTTGGTGAAGTGTTTCGAAGCTTCATACCACGTGGTGTTGCGGTTTGGCGGGTTCCTGTGGTGTTGTGTTGCTGGTGTGGTGTTTGAAAGTGTGTGTGTGTGGTGTGTGTGGTGTTTGGTGGTGTTGCTAAAGTGTTTCGAGGCTCCAGTGATGTGTTTCGAAGCGCTGGTTGGTGTTTCAAAGCATTAGTGAAGCCTTTGAATCGTGTATTGTTACTAATCTATCATTCATCATCATAATTATTACTATTATTATCATTATTATTATTATTATTATTATTATTATCATTAGTGTTGTTATTGAGTTCATTATTGTTATTTATTATTTTTCATACGTGACTTTTTATTTTCACGCAACATTTAGTCTCTTGTTGATGTGATTTGGTGTGGTAATAAGCGGCTGTTTTTGTATATAGTGTTATTATTATTTTGCACTGCTTCGTTGTCCTACCTAATAGATCAAATAGATAGATAGATATATACATACATAAACCGATAGATAGATAGATAGATAGATAAATGAATAGATATACAAACAGATAGATATATAGGTAGGTTAGTGATACATAGATAGATAGATAGATTAACCAATTGATAGACTACAAAAAAATGTGTGTGTGTGTGTGTGTGTGTGTGCACCCTAACTCCTCTTTAGATATAAATTATGTCGGATTATACATACGTACATGGCCCCGGGGCGACCAACACGTCCATCCCTTGAGAGCTGAGGGGAGAGAAGAGGGGAAAAGGGGAGGAAAGGAGGGGAGAGGAGAAGAGAAAGAAGGGGAGAGGACAGAAGGTGGAGTAAAGAGTAAAGAACAAAAAAAAATGAATGAGAGAGAGAGAGAGAGAGAGAGAGAGAGAGAGAGAGAGAGAGAGAGAGAGAGAGAGAGAGAGAGAGAGAGAGAGAGAGAGAGAGAGAGAGAGAGAGGTGGTGGTGGTGGTGTGCCCCAAGAAAACAAACTTTTTGCCCCCCTCCCCCCCCCCTGTTTATCTTCCCCCGTAGTAAGGCGACATAGTTTCCACACGTATTTACTCTGATAACCCCTCATCACAACACCCCCCCTCCCCCCCCTCTCTTCACTCCCCTCCTTTTCTTTCCCCCCCCCTCTTCACTCCCCTCCCTTTCTTTCTCCCTCTCCTCATTCTCTCCTCTTCCTTTCACTTCTTTCAGGCTCTCTCATTCTCCTTTCATTTTTATTTCTCTCTCTCTCTCTCTCTCTCTCTCTCTCTCTCTCTCTCTCTCTCTCTCTCTCTCTCTCTCTCTCTCTCTCTCTCTCTCTCTCTCTTTCAAAATGTTTATTCCACACTCCCCTTACCTCCCCACATCCCCTCCAACTCACTCCCCCTTTCTCTTCCCCTTCCTTTCATTCCCCTCACTCTCTTCCTTTACGGCACCTCCCCATTCTGATTCCTCCTCCTATTTTCACTGTTCTCATCCTCCCCTTATTTTTCTATTTTTCTCCTACTTTCCTCCTCCTCCCCATTCCCTCCCATTCCTTCTCCCTTTTTTTCTTTTTAATATTTTTTTCTTCTTCTTCTTCTTCCTCTTCTTCGTCTTCTTATTATTATTATTGTTTTTCTTCTTCTTTTTCCTCTTTTTCTTTTTTCTTACGGTATATATTTTTCACTTATTCCCTCCATTCCCTCCCTTCCTCCCTTCCCTTCCCTTCCCTTACCCTCCCCCCCGCGCCTCCTGCCACCCCTTCCCTCCCCTTCCCTTCCCTTCCCCCCTCACTAAGGAAGGGGAAAAAAGGGATGTCCACGGTGATGAATAACAAATGAGGGGACGATGGTGAGGCTCATTCACGCATCGATGAATGGCTGAAGGACAGACTCATGCATTTTTTTTTTTATTCATTGGTTTCATTCACTCACTCATTTACTCATTCATTCATTCACTCACTCACTCACTCACTCACTTATTAATTCTTTCCTTTATTCATTTATTTATTTATTAACTCATCTACTCATTCACTTTATTTATTTATTCATGCTTATATTGATTAACTCACTCACTCACTCACTCACTCACTCACTCACTCACTGATTCATGTGTTGTCCATGAAGAATGAATATCACCAGTAAAAAATCTCTCTCTCTCTCTCTCTCTCTCTCTCTCTCTCTCTCTCTCTCTCTCTCTCTCTCTCTCTCTCTCTCTCTCTCTCTCTCTCTCTCTCTCTCTCTCTCTCTCTCTCTAACACACACACAGGACAAATTGATCACTCTTTTGTCAACGCCTCTCCATCCCTTCCCCTCCCTTCCCCTCCCTTCCCCTCCCTTCCCCTCCCTTCCCCTCCTATCGAACGTATCTATTAAAACATATTGAAACTCAAGGGAGGCTTCATCGACGGAATCTCGGTCAACATGGAGGGATTATGGAGGAGAGGGAGGCAAGGGAGAGGGAGGGAGAGGGAGGGAAGGGGAAGAGAAAGCTAGATTGTCACTGTTGTAGGTACAGATGAGAGTGTTGTAATAGTAGTAGTAGTAGTAGTAATAGTAGTAGTAGTAGTAGTAGTAGTAGTAGTAGTAGTAGGACAGTGGGATGTGTGTTATAATGTATTTAAAGTGTGTTTGGTTAGGTTAGGTTAGGTTAGGTTAGGTTAGGTTAGGTTTGGTTTGGTTTGGTTAGGTTAGGTTAGGTTTGGTTAGGTTAGGTTTGGTTAGGTTAGGTTAGGTTAGGTTAGGTTAGGTTAGGTTAGGTTTGGTTAGGTTAGGTTAGGTTAGGTTAGGTTAGGTTAGGTTAGGTTTGGTTTGGTTTGGTTTGGTTTGGTTTGGTTTGGTTTGGTTTGGTTAGGTTAGGTTAGGTTAAGTTTGGTTGTATTTCGCTTTTGAGTATAACTTGTGTTCGTCTTCAATATTTACTAATTGATTGGTAAGGTAATTTCAAGGTAGTATTCCATTGATGAATTTACCATGATTGATTTGTTGATGTTTTTGTTTATTTATCAATTTATCTATTTTTTAATTTTTTATTTATTTATGTTCATGTTTGTATTTGTGCTTCGTGTGAGATTTCTTTTTATTTTGTTTCGCATTAGCTTTCATCTCTTGCCTTTATTCTTTTCTATCTGTTTCTTTTTCTTTATAATTATTTCTCAATGTTATAATTTCATTGATTTCTTCTTTTCTGAATGATTCTTCGTTAATTGTTTCCTGCTTCCAAGTTTATTTTTTCATTTAGTTTTCTATTGTTCTTATTGATAATATTTTGTTTTTATTTTATCACTTTAAATCGTTTATTATCCTTTTATTATTATTTTCTTATTCCAAAAAATAAATGACATAAAAGACGTACAAAAAAGTGAAAATATGATATAAGTTTGCAAAACAAGATAGAAGCGAAAGACAAAAATTTAATATACATAAGTAGGTATACATATGAATAAACAAACAGACACATACTTAAACACAGCAAGCAAAACACCACCACTACCTTCTGCAGCGTGGCGCCCTCTTGTTACACTCCTGAAGGTGTACAGAGGAGGGAGGGAAGGGAGAGGGGGAAGGGAGCTTGTGTCTACGGGTGATGAGTAAAGCTTCTCTATCTGTATGTTTGTCTGTCAATGTAAAAAAAAAGTTGATGGTTGTGCGTATATCATGTGTGTGTGTGTGTGTGTGTGTGTGTGTGTGTGTGTGTGTGTGTGTGTGTGTGTGTGTGTGTGTGTGTGTGTTAGTATCCTCCCCCCATTGCTGCCCCTAATACCCATGGCGCCCTTTGGCACTTCATGTTCCTCGGGCGGGTGTCAGGTTACTGGTGCCACACTGCTGAGGCTCAAGGAGGGGCCTGGCGTGCACGGGCGGGGTGGGAGGGGGGAGGGGGGAGGGGACCGGCCGCCGCCACCTGCGAGGGGACTCAGGTGGGACTCAGCTGATGGAGCAGGTGGAGGAGGAAGAGGCAGAGGAGGAAGAGGAGGGAGGAGGAAGGCATCGTAGTCCTCGGTAGTATTGATCGCGCGTGGAGGCCGAGGCGGTGTTTGGCGGTGTTTGTTTAGTCGGCGGGTGTTTGTGGCGGGGCGTGTTGGCGGCGAGTTTTGCGTGCACGGGGGTGTGGGTGGCGCCGCCCGCTGCCCGCCGCCCGCCACCCGCCGCCCTGTTGTGATATCCCTGGCTGAGTGTTGTGGCGCGGCCCTCCTTCCTTCCCTCCCTTCCCATCACCCCAACCCAACACCCCAACAGTAACCCGTCCACCCCTCCATTCTTTCCCCGCCGTGCACCTGCCCTCCGCCGCCGCTGATCCTGCAGGCGGAGGTGGCGGCAGATGCACGAGAGCCCCGCCGCCGCCGCCGCCGCCGCCGCTGGAGTGGAGAGGAACCGTCACTAGTTTGATGCCGCACAACAACAATTTGCATCAGTTAGGCGCAGTTTGACGCCGCTTAATAACAATTTACATAATGGTGAGCAGGCCGAGGCGGCGGGGCCCTGGGGAGGCGGGAAACAAAGGCACCTCCCACCAAAGTTGCGTCAGCCTCTAAGCCAATTTACATACATCGCTTCTCTCCCGCGCTGGGCTCTTAGATGTACACTGGAGTGGCGTGTGTGTGTGTGTGTGTGTGTGGGTGTGGGTGTGTGTGTGTTTCTGTTTGTGTGCGTGTGTGTGTGTGTATACTTGATGTGGTATTCTTTCATCCTGTGTACTACCACCACCACCTCCTCCACCACCACCACCACCTCCTCCACCACCACCACCACCACCACCACCACCACCACCACCACCACCACCACCACCACCACCACCACCACTACACACTTACGAGAGAGAGAGAGAGAGAGAGAGAGAGAGAGAGAGAGAGAGAGAGAGAGAGAGAGAGAGAGAGAGAGAGAGAGAGAGAGTCGCCGCTGCGTTGTGGAAAACACGGCTTTGGATGTAAACAATTAGCATGTGTCGGGACCAAGGGAGGAGGAAGAGCTAGGAAGAGGAGGAAGAGGAGGAGGAGGAGGAGGAGGCGACGAGGGAGGAGGAAGAGAAGAGTGTGAGGGGAAGAGGGTAGTGGATAGTAGTTGTTTAGTTGTTTCTCATAGCTACCTTCTCTCTCTCTCTCTCTCTCTCTCTCTCTCTCTCTCTCTCTCTCTCTCTCTCTCTCTCTCTCTCTCTCTCTCTCTCTCTCTCTCTCTCTCTCTCTCTCTCTCTCTCGTCACCGCCCTTTCCCACATCCCATTTCTCCGTTTCCTCTCTTGATTCACTCACTTTCTCTTCCCTCTCCTTCCCCTCCTTCCCTCTCCTTCCCTCCTTCCCCTCCTTCCCTCCCTTTTCCTTTCCTCCGCGGGTCGCCCTCTTTTCTTGATAACTTCCTTCCGGTTTCAATAATTACCCCGTGGCTTCTCTCCTTCCCTCCATCCTTCCCTCCTTCCCTCCTTCCCTCACTCTCTCCCCCTCCTTCCCTCCCTCACTCTCTCTTTCCCTCCCTTCTTCCCTCGTTTTCTCCCTCCTTTCCTCTCTGCCTCACTTCTTAAATCACTTATCTCTTTTTTTTCCCCTTTTACTCTCTCCTCTCTCCCTCCTTCCTTCCCTCCTTCCTGTCTTTTTATTTTTTATTTTTTTCTTCTCTCTCTCTCTCTCTCTCTCTCTCTCTCTCTCTCTCTCTCTCTCTCTCTCTCTCTCTCTCTCTCTCTCTCTCTCTCTCTCTCTCTCTCTCTCTCTCTCTCTCTCTCTCTCTTTTCTGTCGTTCAATTCTCCCCTTTTTCCTTCCTTCTTCTTGTCTTCCTCCTCCTCCTCCTCCTCCTCCTCCTCCTCCTCCTCCTCCTCCTCCTCCTCCTCCTCCTCCTCCTCCTCCTCCTCCTCCTCCTCCCTAAGGGCTACTAGTGCTTGTTAATGGGGGGGATAAATGTGGTCTTTAGGGGAGACTAATGACTGGGAGAGGTGAGGGAGCAGATGTTTCTCACCCCTTTCCCTCTCCCCATCAATAACCTTATCCCATTAATTCCATCTTTATCACACCGTTGTTCTTATTCCTTCTTTCTTTCTGTTTCCTTTTCTCTCTCTCTCTCTCTCTCTCTCTCTCTCTCTCTCTCTCTCTCTCTCTCTCTCTCTCTCTCTCTCTCTCTCTCTCTCTCTCTCTCTTTCATCCCTTCATTCACTCTAATCTCCAGTTATCTCTCATTCCCTTCCTTCATTTCATTTCAGTCTCTTTCATCTCCTCTTCTACCTGTTTCTATTTTCCCTTCTGTTTCCCTTCTTCCCTCCCTTCCTCCCTCCATTTCTCCCTTTTGGTTCCATTCCTCTCTCTCTCTCTTTCTTTCCATCCCTCCAATCTTTCTACCTCGGTACCTCCACTCCTCTCACTCCTCCCTCACACCCACACTCCACTTCCCTACTCTCTCATACCTGTCTTCTTCCACTCTCCCTCCCTCCCTCACCTCACCCTCTCCCTCTCTCCCTCCGCCCTCTCCCTCTCTCCCTCCGCCTCCCTTCCAGTATTGCTTCATCACTGATCAAATGACGTGGCATATGCTTATTTTTACACGCGGACACGACTCAAGGGCGACCCAGGAGTGGCAACCCTGACTGGCCACACAAATACTGAAGCAGACGAACGGGAGGGGAGGTTGTAGGGGAGGGGGGAGGGTATGTAAGGGGATGGGAGGGTATTTGTGGGTGAGATGAGGGGAGGGTATGTAAGGGAGTTCACTTGCTTGTCCTCCTCCTCCTCCTCCTCCTCCTCCTCCTCTTCTTCTTCTTCCTCTTCTGCTTCTGCTGTTGGTTCTCCTGATTGTGTTCCTCTGATTGTTGTTGTTGTTGTTTTTGTTGTTTTGTTGTTTTTTGTTTTTGTTGTTTGTTGTTGTTTTTGTTGTTGTTTGTTGTTGTTTATATTGTTGTTATTGACGATGAATATGATTTAAAAGTTTGCGTCGTCGTCATCGTCGTTTTCTTCTATTGATTCTGATCCTTTTCTTCTCTCTATGCTATTCTTCCTCCTCCTCCTCCTCCTCCTCCTCCTCCTCCTCCTCCTCCTCCTCCTCCTCCTCCTCCTCTCTCTTCTGCCACCAAACTCCATATTAATGATAGAAACCCTCGTCTTAGGTGAGTGAGAGAGAGAGAGAAAAAAAAAGAGAGAAAGAGAGAGAGAGAGAGAGAGGGGGGGGGGTGAGGGTAGGATAGTGATGGTGTCTCAAGTTACTAATATAACTGCGTCTTGTCCCTCCATATTAATGCTAAAATCCCTCCTCTTCTTAACTGAGAGAGAGAGAGAGAGAGAGAGAGAGAGAGAGAGAGAGAGAGAGAGAGAGAGAGAGAGAGAGAGAGAGAGAGAGAAAGAGACAGAGAGAGAGAGAAACGGCTCAGGTTACAGGTACACCACCGTCTTGGCAACACTGAAAGATTCCTGAATACCAAATGTGCGTTTCGTGTGTGGACTCAAGAGCAGCGCCACCAACGACGCGTGGCCACCATCCTAACTAGCCGGCCAGTTTGCTGCTTACGTAAATATTGTCTCCAGGGCTCGGTTCAACAGTGTCGATCAACCTTAAAATTTATTATCGGGCTGAAGGTATACGAGATGGTAGTGGTGGTGGTGGTGGTGGTGGTGGTGGTGGTGGTGGTGGTGGTGGTGGTGGATCAGTGGTTGGTGGTGGCTTTGTTTGGCCAGTTTTATGGGGCGTGAGAGAGAGAGAGAGAGAGAGAGAGAGAGAGAGAGAGAGAGAGAGAGAGAGAGAGAGAGAGAGAGAGAGAGAGAGTGAGTTCAATATCATCTACACTACTATCACTTCTATGTCCCGTCCTCCTTTTCTTCCTCCTTCCTCCTCCTCCTCCTCCTCCTCCTCCTCCTCCTCCTCCTCCTCCTCCTTTTACAGCCTCCAGCACAGGAACAAATATAGATTATGAGTGTTGAGGACTCTAACCTCAGTCCTCTTCCTCTCTCCAGCCCTCTCACCTCCCACTCCTCCATTACCGCCCCTCTCCTCCTCCTCCTCCTCCTCCTCCTCCTCCTCCTCGTCACCTCCACGACTCCTCCACACCCAGAATAATCCACAACATGACACCAACTCCTCCGCGACACTCCACCTCACTTTTCCTCCTCCTTCTCTCCTCCTCCTCCTCCTCCTCCTCCTCCTCCTCCTCCTCCTCCTCCTCCTCTTATCTCTCCTCCGTCTCCTCTTCCCCACTACTATGTCATACTTGCTCTTCCACTTCTCTTACACACACACACACACACACACACACACACACACACACACACACACACACACACACACACACACACACACACACACGCAAACGCAAGCACGCACGGACGCACGCATACACGCACACGCACAGAGCCATCACACAGGAACAAATATGAATGCATCGCTTACTCACATTTCACGCCGCGGAGCCAAGTGATGTGGAACGCGGACTAGTAAAAGTTTGGGGGAGCTGATGGTGGTGGTGGTGGTGGTGGTGGTGGTGGTGGTGGTGGTGGTGGTGGTAAATGTATAAGTTTATTCCAGTACCGTGGAGAGTGTTGATCTGTGTGTGTTTGTTTTGTGTGTGTGTGTGTGTGTTTTATGTGTGTGTGTGTGTGTGTGTGTGTGTGTGTGTGTGTGTGTGTGTGTGTGTATTCGTGTATGTCTCTCTCTCTCTCTCTCTCTCTCTCTCTCTCTCTCTCTCTCTCTCTCTCTCTCTCTCTCTCTCTCTCTCTCTCTCTCTCTCTCTTTCATTTGACTTGCTTGCTTGTCTGTCACTTAACCTACAGTAACATCTCTTTGTCCCTCTGTCTGTCTGTCTGTCTGTCTGTCTGTCTGTCTGTCTGTCTGTCTATCCGAGTGCTTTTCCTACCTACACGTCACTCACACTCACTTTGCATCTCTCTCTCTCTCTCTCTCTCTCTCTCTCTCTCTCTCTCTCTCTCTCTCTCTCTCTCTCTCTCTCTCTCTCTCTCTCTCTCTCTCTCTCTCTCTCGTTTATTTTCTATGTATATCTGTCTTTTTGTCTGTTTGTCTGTTTTTTCTACTCATATTTATATCGTTATGTCTGTGTGTGTCTGTTTGTTTTTGTCTGTTAGTATGATTTTCTTTGTGTTTCTCTCCGTCACACTTCTTCCCTCCATACCTCCCTCCTTCCTTTCCTCCCTCCCTCCTTCCTTCCCTCCTTCCCTCCCCTCTTCATCTTGACCTTAAGCTTAAAATCACCATCTACGGAGGATAAGGAGAGAGAGAGAGAGAGAGAGAGAGAGAGAGAGAGAGAGAGAGAGAGAGAGAGAGAGAGAGAGAGAGAGAGAGAGAGAGAGAGAGAACGTCAACATCAAAAGACAGACAAGGCAGAACTTTTTAACTAAATATCTCCCAGTAGTATTAAGGGCTGTCCTCTCTTACTCGCCTCAACTTCATTCCTCCCTGTCTCTCTCCCTTCCATCCCTCCCTCCCTCCCTCCGTCCCTCCGTCTCTCCCCGCGCGCCGCCTCGCCTAGCCTCGCCTCTCCAATCCCAGTGCCTTACAAAACCAATCCCACAACCACTAAAACCACGTGAATAGCGAATCTCAGGCAGGCTTTTCAGCGTCATCCCGCCATCGATTTGAACGTCATTTTTCCGGCCCATCGGATCACGCCGCCAAGAAATCCTGTGTAAGATCCCTCGCCACTTGCTTTCTAAAGAGCGAGCGGACGTTCACGAACACGGCAAAGTTAGCTGCAGGAGGCGTTGGAGGCTGTTAGAAGGGCACGAGGGTGAGCTGTGAGGGCCTTGGGTGGCGTGTAAGGGCGTGTGGTGTGCGTGTGGTGCCAGGGGAGGCGTGCAAACATCAAGGGAAGCAGGACGGTCGTGTTTTATCCGCCTCGTACACGGTCAATATCCTGGAAAATTTGATTTGGGCTCACCACGCTCTCGGGCACAATATTTGGAAAATGGTGCCT
>JAPQNM010000047.1:2343245-2348245 GCA_029783475.1 Metacarcinus magister
TTCCTTCCAACCTACCAGTACTATCCAATAGCTCCGTCCCAAGGGTGGCATCGCCTATAACAGCATAACAGACTCCAGAGCTGATCAGATAGATAGACACTCACTTGAGAAACATCGTAGGAGCACACACCACACCCTGAGGAACAACACTAGACAATCGTGACCTTCAGATTGCAATAACAGAACACGGAACACTTTCAATTATCTTATTATTAACACTAATCGCCACATACACTAAAATCTCTTACAGTTATACACCCAAGGCTTCCCACGGCTGACTGAAGCAATGAAGAATAGAGTCAAGGACGTTCTAGGTGAAGAATGTATAAAGTTCCAAGGTCATGATAGTGATAATAATGAAATACGTGTATTGTGCAGTATTTTCACGCTGCCTTGTGGAATGAAGAAGTAATCCTAGCTCAGTCATGCAACAATACAACAATACCTCACTATACCTATCAAGAATCACTATATCACACACACACACACACACACACACACACACACACACACACACACACACACACACACACACACACACACACACACACACACACACACACACACACACACACATAAAGTCATTACACAGTCACCACACAGTCACCACAGTCATACACAGTCACACACAGTCACACACAGTCATACACAGTCATACACAGTCACACACAGTTACCACACAGTCACCACACAGTTCATCGGTCGGCCGCAGTCCTTTGGGAAATCCTCGATTCCAAATCCCCTCCTGCAAGACCGTGTAATTAATTCGAGAGACGAACTGTAATCCTCTCTCTCTCTCTCTCTCTCTCTCTCTCTCTCTCTCTCTCTCTCTCTCTCTCTCTCTCTCTCTCTCTCTCTCTCTCTCTCTCGCTCTCGCTCCCCACACATACACACGCACACACACATGAATAAGGATAATAGAGTGATTAAGAAAGAAAGAGAGAGAGAGATAGATAGAAAGAGAGAGAGCTAGATAAAAAAAAAACAGAATAGATAAAAACGAGTGATTGAATAATTTAAAGAAACACACAAAAGAGAGAGAAAAAAAAGAGTTAGAGATAGATAGGGAGCGAGAGAGAGAGAGAGAGAGAGAGAGAGAGAGAGAGAGAGAGAGAGAGAGAGAGAGAGAGAGAGAGAGAGAGAGAGAGCTGTGGTAGGGGTACATTCATCACTCGCTAAGTTAATTACAAACTCAGAGGGGGAAGCTTTTAGCCTGAGAGAAAAGTTGACTGTGGAAGCTAACTCAGGCAGACTATTCCTCTTACCTCCATCCCTCCACCCCCTCCACCCCCTCCACCCCTCCACCCACCCCTACCTTCCCTCTACCCTTCCCTCCCTTACCTTCCCTCTACCCTTCCCTCCACCCTTTCCTCCCTTCCCTCCACCCTTTCCTCCCTTCCCTCCATCCCTCTACCTACCCTTCCCTTCCCTTCACCCCTTCCTTCCCTCCATCCTTCCCTCCCATCCCTCCATCCTTACCTTACCTTCCCTCCTCCCTTCCCTCCACCTACCCATCACTCTACCCCTACCCATCCCTACATTCCATCTCTCCCTATCTATCCCCCTACTCTCCCTGCCTTCCCTCCTTCCCTCCCTCCCTCCCTCCCTCCCTCCCTCCCTCCCTCCCTCAATCCCTCCCTCCCTATCCTAGTGGAAGGGTTTGGAGGAAAGAAGTGCAGTGCTAGCGTGTTAGGTGTCGCCTCTTCCATATATCAAAGTATTCATTGCATTTTTTTCCCCTCCCCCATTTTTTTCCCTCACTTTTTTCCCCTACCATTTTTTTCCCATTTTTTCCCTCTCTTCCTATATGCACGACGGGAATATACTTTTTTTTTCCCCTTCCTCTTCCCTGTGAATTGTTTGCTGTCAGAATGATGCTCCTCTTTTATATTTGTGTATTTATTTATTCTATCTCTCATTCTCTCTCTCTCTTTCTCTCTCTCTATTTCTATCTCTCACTCTCTTTCTCTTTTATTTGCTCCTTATTTGTTTCGCTTTTCCTCCTATTATTGATGTTTGTTCTATATCTGTGTCTTTCCTTTTTCCTTTTCTTTCTTTCTTTCTTTCTTTCTTTCTTATTTTCACAAGATTTACTCGTATCTGCATTTCGTGAAGTCTCTATTGCAGTCTTTCTATTTTCTTCTTCTTCTCTTACTGTCTTTTATCATCACTCTTCTATTTATTTTAAGTTGTACAGTTGCCAATATCCAGTGAACGTATTCTTGTGTGTGTGTGTGTGTGTGTGTGTGTGTGTGTGTGTGTGTGTGTGTGTGTGTGTGTGTGTGTGTGTGTGTGTGTGTGTGATGATAATACCACAACATCACACCTGACTCCCTAATTGATTCTCAGCAGACCGTCATCACTACCATCACCACACATAGAGAGGAGCTGGGTTCTACTGCTACTTCCCTTCAGAGAGTCATCACATTCTTGGTGGTGACTCGATCAGCGATGCCACACACCACCCCGCCCACCGCTGCCTCTCATCACCACCTCATACACACCTGACTTACGTATGTATAAATATAGTTTTTAATAGTCAAACACAGCTTCATGTCCTCTCTCTCTCTCTCTTTTTTCTCTCTCTTTCTCTCTCTCTCTCTACTGCACACATACAACTTTATATAGTATCAGAAGGGTCTTGGTCGCCTCTACCCATAATTGTACGTCTGAAGGGGAGGGTGAAGGGAGGTTGAAGGGAAGGGAAGGGAAGGGAAGGGAAGGTGAAGGGAAGGGAAGGTGAAGGGAAGGGAAGGTGAAGGGAAGGGGTAAAGGGGGAAATAAGTGCGTCTCTCGGGCGTAGTTGTAGGAAAAAAAGCGTGTGTAGTTTTCTGTAATTGGTAAAGTTTGTCGTGTGTGTGTGTGTGTGTGTGTGTGTGTGTGTGTGTGTGTGTGTGTGTGTGTGTGTGTGTGTGTTTGTGTGTGCGATGGAGTGACAGGCGTACAAATAAGATGAAGTTGGTAGGAAAACAAACACACACACACACACACACACACACACACACACACACACACACACACACACACACACACACACACACACACACACATAAACAAAATGAAAATATAACGCAACACAAAACACCATAACAACAACAACAACAACAACAACAACAACAACACCAACAACACCAACAACAACAACACCAACACAACAACAACACAAAACAAAACAACCACAACCAGAACCAGATCCAAAAACAAACAGAAAGAAAAAGAAATAGAAAATAAGAGAGAAAACAGAAATACAAAGATAGCAGAAAGTCACAACCAGGCAGGAGCAACAGCAAGAAGAAGAGGAGGAGGAGGAGGAGGAGAGGAAGAAACTCCCCTCACAACACACAATCTTGGCCGTTCTGACTGCTGTCGAAACTCAAGCTAGACTACACAACGAGGACACACAGCAATTTGGGTGTATTGTGGTAGTTTGTGTTTGTTCGTGTGTTTGCATACAGAGCTTCACACTCCTGCCCTCCCTGTGGCATGACCAATGAGAGGAGGAGGAGGAGGAGGAGGAGGAGATGATAGACAGTTTGGTGAAGGAAAAGCACGGAGGTGGAGGTTTAGAGTGAGGGAAATGCCAAGAGTAGAAGGAAAGAAGGAGAGACATGGAGATAGAGGAGGAATATAAAGGAGGGGAAGAGGAAGGGAAGTGCATGGAGGGGACAGAGAGGCAGTTAAGGTAAAGAAAGGGAGTGTGAAAACGAGGAAAAAGGGAAGAAATGGAGGAAGAATGAGTGAAAGATTGGAAAAGGGAGAAGATTTGGAAGAAGAAAGAGAACAGGTGTAGAAGGAGAAAAAGAGACAATAAAGTGATAGAATAGAAAGGAATACAGGTTAAAAGAAGGAATGGAGATGTAAGAAGAGGAGGGGAAGGGGATGGATATAAAGAAGAAGGAAGGAAACAGATGTAGGAGGAAAAATAGAGACAAGACAATAATACCCAAACGAAGGAATGCAAGAATGTTTCAAGAGAGATAAAGATTTAGGAAAAAGAAAAAGAAAAAGGGAGAGAGAGAACAAATATGTAAGTGACGAAAACATCTCTCCCTCCCTCCCTCTCTCCCTCTCATCCCTCTCATCCCTCTCATCGCTGGTGGTCGTCAGACACTCACACACACTCACCCATAATGACTCTCACTCCCCATTTACTCCTTCATTCTAACGCATTAACTCCTTCACTAGCGACACAAAAGCTTCCCTCCTTCCCTCCCCTTCCCTCCCTTCCCTCCCTCCCTTCCCTCCCCTTCAGTGATAAGTATCGGAGCCGCCACAGTCAACAATACGCGGGAGTCGGCTCACCGCTGCGCCATTCACCGCCTAGGATTAAGTGATACATTATTAGCCGCCATCACAGTCTTGGCCGTGCCCTCACCTGACCTCACCTCACATCCTGACCTCTGACGTGCACCACTTTATCAGATGACCTCTTCTTCTTGCCCCCTATCGCCTCCGTCCTTCTTTCTCCTCTCTTCTGTAGCTTCTAGAGGTCACAAAAGGCGTGTATGGTAGTCGTTCTTGGGGTCACTGATGGAGACGTGAATGTAGACCCCTAGAGAGGCAAGTCAACACGACCTTTCAGCACCTTTACCTCTCTCCTTCGCCCCCCTCAATGCCTCCTCCTGCCCCCCTTCTATCTCTTGGTCTCCTCCGCCCCCTCTTAAGCCCCCCATGTCACCCCTTATTCGGCTGAGGGTGACAGTAGTATATAGACCCCCCCAACAAGCCCCTCACTTTTACGCCCCCCTCTCCTCCTCTTCTTCTTCCTCCTCCTCCTCCTCCTCCTTCTCAATATCTCTGTTTTTATCTAATTCATCATCATTTTATTTAATCATCATTTTTCTATGTGGTAGATTGAACAAAACAGTGTGAATGGAAATGATCAGTTGATGCAAAATGAAGACATGAATGAAAAAAGAATAAGTATGAATAATGTAAAGAAATTCGTCTTCCCAAATAGATGTTTTGAATGGGTTAGAGGTAGAGGTGGAGGTGGAGGT
>JAPQNM010000047.1:2355745-2358245 GCA_029783475.1 Metacarcinus magister
CCAAACTCCTCATCCGTTACAGATATCCTTCCCCTTACCGCTCATCCCTCTTTTAACATTCCCCTCTCCTCCTCCTCCTCCTCCTCCTCCTCCTCCTCCTCCTCCTCCTCCTCCTCCTCACTTGCCTTCCCACAAACCTCTCCTACCTCACATATCTTCCTCACAGCTCATCCTCTTCTCAGCATTTCTCTCTCTCTCTCTCTCCTACTCCCCCTCCTCCTCCCTCTCCATCCTCACTCCCTCCTCCTCCTCCTCCCTTCCCCTCCCCGGTCGTAATAAGATTAAGGAGCCTCTCAGAACGTCTTGTCAGTAATTAGTCGACCAGCTAATATCTTGGTTAATTAACGTGTTCTGATCAGCCCCTTTGAAGGCACCAAAATTATGGACAAGATGTGATCCAGCCTTGGGGATTATCACTGGCTGTGGCTGGCTTTGCGGATCCTCTCCTCCTCCTCTTCTTCTTCCTCCTCCTTCTCCTCTTCTTCTTCCTCCTCCTCCTCTTCTTCCTCTTTATCCAGGACGCTTCTTCAACACCTATTCCACCTGGCTTCATTCTAGATCTTCTCTAAACGCTTCCTTCGTGTCATCTCCACTCCTCTTCTTCCTCTTCACTCCTCTTCCTCCTCCTCCTCCTCCTCCGCCTGCTGCTTTTCTTCGTAATCCTGCGCCTCCTCCATGTCTCTCTCTCCTTTATATGTATTGTCCACGCCCGCTCCACGCCCTCCTCCTATCTCTTCTGCCACCACGCCATCAACAACAACAACAACAACAACAACAACAACTACTACTACTACTACTACTATTTCTACTACTACTAATAAAACATCAATGTGAATAACAAGCAAAACACACAACGACAATTAATGCAACAATAACAACTCAACTACTACTATCAATACAACACACACACACACACACACACACACACACACACACACACACACACACACACACACACACACACACACACACACACACACACACACACATCCCCTTCTTCACCCTAATATTACTTTATCTCACCTTCCCCTCCATCTCCTTCCCCCTTTCCTTCCCCTTCACCCCCCTTCCCTCCCCTTACCTCCCTTCCCTTACCTGCCTCACCTTCCTTAGTTGCACATCTCATTAAGAAATTTGATGAAACTTTGTAGATTTTTAATTAGCTGTGACAGAGAGAGAGAGAGAGAGAGAGAGAGAGAGAGAGAGAGAGAGAGAGAGAGAGAGAGAGAGAGAGAGAGAGAGAGACGTTACCTTTCACTTCCTATACATTATCGATATTAATGAAAAAGATATATAATAAAAATGCAGTTCAGAAAATGAGGAGAATGATAAGGGGAAGATAAAAGCAAATAAAGAAGAAGAACAAGTAAACAATAAGAGCATAACAGGACAAATAAGTATCATATTAATTATCAACCTTCCCTTCCTCCCTCCCTTCCCTCCCTTCCCTCCCTTCCCTCCCTCCCTTCCTTCCATCATTCTGTCAATTCATCAATAAGCCCATCAGTGCCTCTACTTACTCAATCCGTTTATCTGTCCACGCATCTCCTGTCCTCCCCTCCCTCCCCCCCCCCTTTCCTCCCTCCTTCCCTTCCCCTCCCTTCTCCTCCCTTCCTTCCCTCCCTTCCTTCCCTCCCTCCCTCCTTACCATCCTCTTTTATTCCACTAATTAACGAAACATTTTCTAATTAATTCAGTGTGACGATTCCCTTCCTTCCTCTCTCTTCCCCTTCTCCTCCTCCTCCTCCTCCTCCTCCTCCTCCTCCTCCTCCTCCTCCTCCTCGCTTTTCCTATTTCTATTTCTATTTCTTTTTGTTGATGTTGTAGTTGTTGTTGTTTTTTCTTGTTCTTGTTCTTCATGTTCTTCTTCCTCTTCTTCCTCTTCTTCATCTTCTTCTTCTTCTTCTTCTTCGTCACCATCATCATCATCATCATCTCCTCTTCCTTCCCCTCCTCCTCCTCCTCCTCCTCATCACCCCCGGAGTAACATGCTGAATCTGCCTCCACAATCCTCTTCCTCCTGCCCCCCCTCTTCTTCCTTCCCCCCCTTTTCCTCCTTCCCCCCCTCTCCTCACCCCCCTCCACCCCCCCTCAACGCCTTGCTCTCGCCAACCAATTAAACTATTACACTTGAACGCATTCCTAAACCCCCTTTGGCAGAAACCTCCTCCTCCTCCTCCTCCTCCTCCTCCTCCTCCTCCTCCTCCTCCTCCTCCTCCTCCTCCTCCTCCTCCTCGTGTTCTCCCTTTCTCTTCCCTTTTTACTTTTAATGTTTATCTTACCATCTCATCCTTCTTTCTTATTTTTTTCCTGTGTCCTCCTCTTCCTCCTCCTCCTCCTCCTCTTCCTCCTCCTCTTCCTCTTTTGCCTTTTAAAGAAGCTGAAGGTAGATTGATGCCCTGTGAGATTTCAACGAGGAGGAGGAGGAGGAGGAGGAAAAAGAAGAAGAAGAAGAGGAGGAGGAGGAGGAGGAGGAGGAGGAGGAGGAGGAGGAGGAGGA
>JAPQNM010000047.1:2368245-2390023 GCA_029783475.1 Metacarcinus magister
TCCTCGTGTGTGTGTGTGTGTGTGTGTGTGTGTGTGTGTGTGTGTGTGTGTGTGTGTGTGTGTGTGTGTGTGTGCGTCGGCCCCCACTGATGCGTGCCATCGTTAACCCATTATGTCCACCCTGAAAGTTCTCCTCCGGCAGTGATTTGGCGCCAAGACACCGTGTTCTCCTAATTAGTTGATGAGTTCCTTAATCGCATATTCATCGGGAGACACACACACACACACACACACACACACACACACACACACACACACACACACACACACACACACACACACACACACACACACACACACACACACACAGATTGAAAGCCTTGATAGACTTGCATGAAGGGAAAAAAGAGTAAAAGGAAAGGACGGAGATAGGAAGCCATGAAGGAAACAGAGAGAGAGAGAGAGAGAGAGAGAGAGAGAGAGAGGAGAGAGAGAGAGAGAGAGAGAGAGAGAGAGAGAGAGAGAGCAAGGTGTGTTAGCTTAATATTTTAAAAGATTTGATTCAGGTGTAAAAATGACTTGAAAAATCCTCCTCCTCCTCCTCCTCCTCCTCTTCCTCCTCCTCCTTCTCTTATCCACACACCTGCCTTCCCTTCAGGTGTGTTTCCCTCGTGTGTGTGTGTGTGTGTGTGTGTGTGTGTGTGTGTGTGTGTGTGTGTGTGTGTGTGTGTGTGTGTGTGTGTGTGTCTGTGTGTCTGGCAAACCACCACCACCACCACCACCATTGCTATCCCTCGAAAAACGGCAACAACAACAACAGCAACAATAACAACAACAACAATAATAACAACAAACACCCTCTCCCTGACAACAACATGCGGACGATAAACAAAACACCATCAACGGAACGACTCTCATCACCCATACACACACACACACACACACACACACACACACACACACACACACACACACACACACACACACACACACACACACACACACACACACATCCCGACATGACCAACAAACAACAATAATAACGAGGACGAGTTACAATACAGTCACAACAGGTTCACAACACGTCTGCAAAACAACTATGTAGTAATGATGATGATGATGATGATGATGATGATGATGATGATGATGATGATGATGATGATGATGATGATGATGATGTAGAGGAGGAGGAGGAGGAGGAGGAACACATAGGAAGAACAAACAGCAACAGGCCTGCTGGCCCTTACGAGGCTGTTTGTGAGTACACTATCTAGTCTAGAGTGAAGGATACAGGATAGTAAGGGTGAAGGCTTCTCCCCCCAGCCATGGCTGGCAGGGAAAGGAAGGCCAACCAAGACCAGACTGTCACTACTGTCACTACCACTACTGCTACCACTACTTCCTGGCAAGCGATGTCAGGCCACTAGCGACGTCTTTTGAATCGACATTTCGTAAGTTAGGTACATCAGGATGAACTTACTCAAAGTTTGCTACGTTAACGGATAGTATTTTAGTTGTGGATTGGCTTCTAAATATTTGTCAAGTCTATTTTTGAACGTAGTAATTGTTTTACTGTCGACGACATTGGCGGGCAGGGAGTTCCAAACGTTAACGATCCGATTGAAAAAGAAGTGCTTGGCTTTGTTTGATGTGAATCTTTTACCAGTAATCTTAAAAGAATGATGTCTTCTTGTTATATTTGATCAATCAAAAGTAATGTAATCTTCTGTATTGATATTATCGTATCCTTTGATTATCTTGAACATTTCAATGAAATCCCCTCGCATCCTTCGTTTCGGTGGTAATGGCAGGTTAAACATAACTTATTGCCAGTATTAACCCTTACACTGCCGAGGTCTTTTCTAAGTGTTCGATTTATAGATTTTTTAAAAAATTATGATTTTATTCAAATTTTTCTTATTAATGATAAAAATAAATATTAATGATAAAAATAAATATTAATGATAAAAATAAATAATAATGATAAAAATAAATAATAATGATAAAAATAAATATTAATGATAAAAATAAATATTAATGATAAAAATAAATATTAATGATAAAAATAAATATTAATGATAAAAATAAATATTAATGATAAAAAATAAATATTAATGATAAAAATAAATATTAATGATAAAAATAAATATCAATGATAAAAATAAATATCAATGATAAAAATAAATATCAATGATAAAAATAAATATTAATGATAAAAATAAATATTAATGATAAAAATAAATAATAATGATATAAATAAATAATAATGATAAAAAATAAATATTAATGATAAAAATAAATATTAATGATAAAAACTAATAATAATGATGAAAATAAATAATAATGATAAATATAAATATTAATGATAAAAATAAATATTAATGATAAAAATAAATATTAATGATAAAAATTAATAATGATAAAAATAAATATTAATAATAAAAATAAATATTAATGATAAAAATAAATATTAATGATAAAAATAAATAATAATGATACAAATAAATAATAATGATAAAAATAAATAATAATGATAAAAAATAAATATTAATGATAAAAATAAATATTAATCATAAAAATAAATATTAATGATAAAAATAAATATTAATGATAAAAATTAAATATTAATGATAAAAATAAATATTAATGATAAAAATAAATATTGGCGCTAATTGGTCCACTGAAGACTATTTAAGAAGGAAGACACAAAGGAGGAGGAGGAGGAGGAGGAGGAGGAGGAGGAGGAGGGGGAGGGGGAGGAGGGGGAGAATATTATGATTTTGCTGTAGGAGTTTGGAGAGAGGGAGGGAGAGAGAGAGAGAGAGAGAGAGAGAGAGAGAGAGAGAGAGAGAGAGAGAGAGAGAGAGAGAGAGAGAGAGAGAGAGAGCGCGATAGAGATAGAGAGAATAAATAGTTTTAGGCGTATCACACATGCGTATATAGTGTTTAATATTATAGTAATGTAGAAACTGAGTCCAGATTCGTGTTCAGTTTGACTGAAAACCTTTAGGTACAAATTTTCATGAAATTCTGAGGTGTGGAAATTTTTCACGAAATTTTCAAGGGTGTCACCTTAGAATTTTTTCATGAAATCATGTTTTTCAAAATAACTCGAAAAGTATGAGGTTTACGTAAAAAACATTCGTAATAGTAAATATAGAGCACGAGACGCCCGTTCCTTTGAGCTTTACTAGAATGTAATTGGAATGTAAGTAATGGAGATATTGATATATTTGTATTTTACACGAAACTTCTACTTAATTACATTTTTCTCCTAAACCAAAAGAGTAATTTACAAACGGATGACACCATCAGATAGAACTTGTCAAGCTGAACAACTTTGTTTCTATACATCTTTGTTGTAGGACTAATACTTTACTTGTAAAATGACTAAACTATTTTGGACTCAAATTCTGGTGGAAATCTTCGGGCCAAAAATTTCACGAATCCATTTTCATCACAAATCCACGAAAACTTATATTGAAGTTAAAGGTTTTGAAATTAATAATAATACATGTTAAGGAAGTGTTGCTGTTGGAGTAAATAAATATTAATAATTATAATAATAAATATTAATGATAAAAATAAATATTAATGATAAAAATATATATTAATGATAAAAATATATATTAATGATAAAAATATATATTAATGATAAAAATATATATTAATGATAAAAATAAATATTAATGATAAAAATAAATATTAATGATAAAAATATATATTAATGATAAAAATATATATTAATGATAAAAATAAATATTAATGATAAAAATAAATATTAATGATAAAAATATATATTAATGATAAAAATATATATTAATGATAAAAATATATATTAATGATAAAAATATATATTAATGATAAAAATATATATTAATGATAAAAATATATATTAATGATAAAAAATAAATATTAATGATAAAAATAAATATTAATGATAAAAATAAATATTAATGATAAAAATAAATATTAATGATAAAAATAAATATTAATGATAAAAATAAATATTAATGATAAAAATATATATTAATGATACAAAATATATATTAATGATAAAAATATATATTAATGATAAAAATATATATTGATGATAAAAATATATATTAATGATAAAAATATATATTAATGATAAAAATATATATTAATGATAAAAATATATATTAATGATAAAAATATATATTAATGATAAAAATATATATTAATGATAAAAATATATATTAATGATAAAAATATATATTAATGATAAAAATAAGTATTAATGATAAAAATAAATATTAATGATAAAAATAAATATTAATGATAAAAATATATATTAATGATAAAAATATATATTAATGATAAAAATAAATATTAATGATAAAAATAAATATTAATGATAAAAATATATATTAATGATAAAAATAAATATTAGTGATAAAAATATATATTAATGATAAAAATATATATTAATGATAAAAATAAATATTAGTGATAAAAATATATATTAATGATAAAAATATATATTAATGATAAAAATATATATTAATGATAAAAATATATATTAATGATAAAAAATAAATATTAATGATAAAAATAAAATTAATGATAAAAATATATATTAATGATAAAAATAAATATTAATGATAAAAATAAATATTAATGATAAAAATAAATAATAATGATAAAAATAAATATTAATGATAAAAATATATATTAATGATAAAAATATATATTAATGATAAAAATATATTTTATGATAAAAATATATATTAATGATAAAAATATATATTAATGATAAAAATATATATTAATGATAAAAATATATATTAATGATAAAAATATATATTAATGATAAAAATATATATTAATGATAAAAATATATATTAATGATAAAAATATATATTAATGATAAAAATATATATTAATGATAAAAATATATATTAATGATAAAAATAAGTATTAATGATAAAAATAAATATTAATGATAAAAATATATATTAATGATAAAAATAAATATTAATGATAAAAAATAAATATTAATGATAAAAATAAATATTAATGATAAAAATATATATTAATGATAAAAATAAATATTAGTGATAAAAATATATATTAATGATAAAAATATATATTAATGATAAAAATATATATTAATGATAAAAATAAATATTAATGATAAAAATAAATATTAATGATAAAAATAAATATTAATGATAAAAATAAATATTAATGATAAAAATAAATAATAATGATAAAAATAAATATTAATGATAAAAATATATATTAATGATAAAAATATATATTAATGATAAAAATATATATTAATGATAAAAATATATATTAATGATAAAAATATATATTAATGATAAAAATAAATATTAATGATAAAAATAAATATTAATGATAAAAATATATATTAATGATAAAAATATATATTAATGATAAAAATATATATTAATGATAAAAATATATATTAATGATAAAATAAATATTAATGATAAAAATAAATATTAATGATAAAAATAAATATTAATGATAAAAATAAATATTAATGATAAAAATATATATTAATGATAAAAATATATATTAATGATAAAAATAAATATTAATGATAAAAATAAATATTAATGATAAAAATATATATTAATGATAAAAATATATATTAATGATAAAAAATAAATATTAATGATAAAAATAAATATTAATGATAAAAATATATATTAATGATAAAAATAAATATTAATGATAAAAATATATATTAATGATAAAAATATATATTAATGATAAAAATATATATTAATGATAAAAATATATATTAATGATAAAAATAAATATTAATGATAAAAATATATATTAATGATAAAAATATATATTAATGATAAAAATATATATTAATGATAAAAATATATATTAATGATAAAAATATATATTAATGATAAAAATAAAGTATTAATGATAAAAATAAATATTAATGATAAAAATATATATTAATGATAAAAATATATATTAATGATAAAAATAAATATTAATGATAAAAATAAATATTAATGATAAAAATAAATATTAATGATAAAAATAAATAATAATGATAAAAATAAATATTAATGATAAAAATATATATTAATGATACAAAATATATATTAATGATAAAAATATATATTAATGATAAAAATATATATTAATGATAAAAATATATATTAATGATAAAAAATAAATATTAATCATAAAAATAAATATTAATGATAAAAATATATATTAATGATAAAAATAAATATTAATGATAAAAATAAATATTAATGATAAAAATAAATAATAATGATAGAAATAAATATTAATGATAAAAATAAATAATAATGATAAAAATAAATATTAATGATAAAAATATATATTAATGATAAAAATATATATTAATGATAAAAATATATATTAATGATAAAAATATATATTAATGATAAAAATATATATTAATGATAAAAATATATATTAATGATAAAAATATATATTAATGATAAAAATATATATTAATGATAAAAATATATATTAATGATAAAAATATATATTAATGATAAAAATAAGTATTAATGATAAAAATAAATATTAATGATAAAAATATATATTAATGATAAAAATAAATATTAATGATAAAAAATAAATTTTAATGATAAAAATAAATATTAATGATAAAAATATATATAATGATAAAAATAAATATTAGTGATAAAAATATATATTAATGATAAAAATATATATTAATGATAAAAATATATATTAATGATAAAAATAAATATTAATGATAAAAATAAATATTAATGATAAAAATAAATAATAATGATAAAAATAAATATTAATGATAAAAATATATATTAATGATAAAAATATATATTAATGATAAAAATATATATTAATGATAAAAATATATATTAATGATAAAAATATATATTAATGATAAAAAATAAATATTAATGATAAAAATAAATATTAATGATAAAAATATATATTAATGATAAAAATATATATTAATGATAAAAATATATATTAATGATAAAAATATATATAATGATAAATAAATATAATGATAAAAATAAATATTAATGATAAAAATAAATATTAATGATAAAAAATAAATATTAATGATAAAAATATATATTAATGATAAAAATATATATTAATGATAAAAATAAATATTAATGATAAAAATAAATATTAATGATAAAAATATATATTAATGATAAAAATATATATTAATGATAAAAAAATAAATATTAATGATAAAAATAAATATTAATGATAAAAATATATATTAATGATAAAAATAAATATTAATGATAAAAATATATATTAATGATAAAAATATATATTAATGATAAAAATATATATTAATGATAAAAATATATATTAATGATAAAAATATATATTAATGATAAAAATATATATTAATGATAAAAATATATATTAATGATAAAAATATATATTAATGATAAAAATATATATTAATGATAAAAATATATATTAATGATAAAAATAAGTATTAATGATAAAAATAAATATTAATGATAAAAATATATATTAATGATAAAAATATATATTAATGATAAAAAATAATATTAATGATAAAAATAAATATTAATGATAAAAATAAATATTAATGATAAAAATAAATAATAATGATAAAAATAAATATTAATGATAAAAAATATATATAATGATACAAATATATATTAATGATAAAAATATATATTAATGATAAAAATATATATTAATGATAAAAATATATATTAATGATAAAAAATAAATATTAATCATAAAAATAAAATTAATGATAAAAATATATATTAATGATAAAAATAAATATTAATGATAAAAATAAATATTAATGATAAAAATAAATAATAATGATAGAAATAAATATTAATGATAAAAATAAATAATAATGATAAAAATAAATATTAATGATAAAAAATATATATTAATGATAAAAATATATATTAATGATAAAAATATATATTAATGATAAAAATATATATTAATGATAAAAATATATATTAATGATAAAAATATATATTAATGATAAAATATATATAATGATAAAAATATATATTAATGATAAAAATATATATTAATGATAAAATATATATAATGATAAAATAAGTATTAATGATAAAAATAAATATTAATGATAAAAATATATATCAATGATAAAAATAAATATTAATGATAAAAAATAAATTTTAATGATAAAAAAATATAATGATAAAAATATATATTAATGATAAAAATAAATATTAGTGATAAAAATATATATTAATGATAAAAATATATATTAATGATAAAAATATATATTAATGATAAAAATAAATATTACTGATCAAAAATAAATATAATGATAAAAATAAATATAATGATAAAAATAAATATTAATGATAAAATATATATATAATGATAAAATATCTATTAATGATAAAAATATATATTAATGATAAAAATATATAGTAATGATAAATATATATTAATGATAAAAAATAAATATTAAGGATAAAACTAAATATTAAATGATAAAACTATATATGAGGATAAAAATATATATAATGATAAAAATATATATATGAATGATAAAAATATATAGTAATGATAAATACATATTATATGATAAATAATATATGAATGATAAAAATGAAATATAATGATAAAAAATAAATATGAATGATAAAAAATATATTAATGATAAAAATATATATTAATGATAAAAATAAATATTAATGATAAAATAAATATTAATGATAAAAAATATATATAATGATAAAAATATATATTAATGATAAAAAATAAATATTAATGATAAAAATAATATTAATGATAAGAATATATATTAATGATAAAAATAAATATTAATGATAAAAATATATATTAATGATAAAAATATATATTAATGATAAAAATATATATTAATGATAAAAATATATTAATGATAAAAATATATATTAATGATAAAAATAATATTAATGATAAAAATATATATAATGATAAAAATATATATATGAAAAAATATATAAGATTAAAAATATATATTAATGATAAAAATATATTAATGATAAAAATAAATATTAATGATAAAAATATATATTAATGATAAAAATATATAATGATAAAATAAATATTAATGATAAAAATATATTAATGATAAAATATATATTAATGATAAAAATAAATTTAATGATAAAAATAAAATATTAATGATAAAATATATATTAATGATAAAAATAAATATTATGATAAAATATATATAATGATAAAAATATATATTAATGATAAAAAATATTATATTAATGATAAAAAATAAATATTATGATAAAAATAAATATTAATGATAAAAATATATATTAATGATAAAATAAATATTAATGATAAAAATATATATTAATGATAAAAAAATTTAAGATAAAATAAATATAAGATAAAAAATAAATATAATGATATAATATAATGATAAAATATATATTAATGATAAAAATATATTAATGATAAAAATATATATAATGATAAAATAAGTATTAATGATAAAAATAAATATTAATGATAAATAAATATTAATGATAAAAATATATTAATGATAAAAATAAATATTAATGATAAAAATAATATTAATGATAAAAAATAATATAATGATAAAAATATATCTAATGATAAAAATATATATTAGTGATAAAAATATATTAATGATAAAAATATATATAATGATAAAAAATAAATATTAATGATAAAAAATAAATATTAATGATAAAATAATATTAATGATAAAAATAAATATTAATGATAAAATATATATTATGATAAAAATATATATTAATGATAAAAATATATATTAATGATAAAAATAATCTTAATGATAAAAATAAATATAATGATAAAAATAAATATAATGATAAAAATAAATATTAATGATAAAAATAAATATTAATGATAAAAATATATATTAATGATAAAAATAAATATTAATGATAAAATAAATATTAATGATAAAAATAATATTATGATAAAAATAAATATTAATGATAAAAATATATATTAATGATAAAAATATATATTAATGATAAAATATATATTAATGATAAAAATAATATTAATGATAAAAATAAATATTAATGATAAAAATATATATTAATGATAAAAATATATATTAATGATAAAAAATAATGATTAATGATAAAAATATATATAATGATATATAATGATAAATTAATGATAAAAATATATATTAATGATAAATATATATTAATGATAAAAATAAATTAATGATAAAAATAAATATTATGATAAAAATATATATTAATGATATATTAATGATTTATAATATTAATGATAAAAATATATATTAATGATAAAAATATATAATGATAAAAATAAATATTAAGATAAAACAATATTAATGATAAAAATATATTAATGATAAAATAGATATAATGATAAAATATATACTAATGATAAAAATATATATTAATGATAAAAATATATATTAATGATAAAAATATATATTAATGATAAAATATAAATATTAATGATAAAAATAAATATAATGATAAAAATAAATATTAATGATAAAATAGATATTAATGATAAAAATATATATTAATGATAAAAATATATATTAAGAAAATAATTTATGAAAAATAAATATTAATGATAAAAATAAATATTAGTGATAAAATATATATTAATGATAAAAATATATATTAATGATAAAAATATATATAATGATAAAAATATAATATTAATGATAAAAATAAATATAATGATAAAAATAATATAATGATAAAAATATATATTAATGATAAAATAATATTAATGATAAAAATATATATTAATGATAAAAATATATATATAATGATAAAAATAAATATTAATGATAAAAATATATTAATGATAAAAATATATATTAATGATAAAAAATAATATTAATGATAAAAATATATATTATGATAAAAATATATAATGATAAAAATAAATTAATGATAAAAATAAATATTAATGATAAAAATATATATTAATGATAAAAAATATATATAATGATAAAAATATATATTAATGATAAAAAAATAATAATGATAAAAATAAAATTAATGATAAAAATATATATATAATGATAAAAAAATATATTAATGATAAAAAATTAATGATAAAAAATTAATGATAAAATAAATATTAAGATAAAAAAGATATATTAATGATAAAAATAAATATTAATGATAAAAATATATATTATGATAAAATATATATTAATGATATAAAAATATATTAAGATAAAAATATATATTAATGATAAAAAATATAATTAATGATAAAAAATAATATTAATGATAAAAAATAATATTAATGATAAAAAATAATATTAATGATAAAAAATAATATTAATGATAAAAAATAATATTAATGATAAAAAATAATAATAATGATAAAAATAAATATTAATGATAAAAATATATATAATGATAAAATAAATATTAATGATAAAAATATATTAATGATAAAATATATATTAATGATAAAATATATATAATGATAAAAATAATATTAATGATAAAAAATAAATATTAATGACAAAAATAATATTAATGATAAAAAATATATATAATGATAAAAATAATATATAATGATAAAAAATATAAAATAAATATTAATGATAAAAATAATATAATGATAAAAACTATATATTAATGATAAAAATATATATTATGAAAAAAATAAAGATTAATGATAAAAAATATATATTAATGATAAAATATATATTATGATAAAAATAAATATTAATGATAAAAATAAATATAATGATAAAAATAAATATTAATGATAAAAATAACTATTAATGATAAAAAATATATATAATGATAAAAATATATATTAATGATAAAAATAATATTAATGAAAAAATAACTATTAATGATAAAAATAATATTAATGATAAAAATATATATTAATGATAAAAATAAATATTAATGATAAAAATATATATTAATGATAAAATATATATTAATGATTAAAAATAAATATTAATGATAAAATAAATATTAATGATAAAAATAAAATAATGATAAAAATAAAATATATGATAAAATAAATATTAATGATAAAAATATATATAATGATAAAAATATATATTAATGATAAAAATATATATTAATGATAAAATATATATTAATGATAAAAATAATATAATGATAAAAATAAATATTATGATAAAAATAATATATTAATGATAAAAAATAATATTAATGATAAAAAATAATATTAATGATAAAAAATAATATTAATGATAAAAAATAATATTAATGATAAAAATATATATAATGATAAAAAATTATATTAATGATAAAAATATATATTAATGATAAAAATAAATATTAATGATAAAAATAAATAATAATGATAAAAATAAATATTAATGATAAAAATAAATATTAATGATAAAAATATATATTAATGATAAAAAATATATTATGATAAAAATATATATTAATGATAAAAATATATATTAATGATAAAAATAAATATTAATGATAAAAATAAATATAATGATAAAAATATATATATATGATAAAATAAATATTATGATAAAAATATATATTAATGATAAAAATATATATTAATGATAAAAATATATATTAATGATAAAAATATATATTAATGATAAAATATATATTAATGATAAAAATATATATTAATGATAAAAATAAATATTAATGATAAAAATAATATAATGATAAAAATATATATTAATGATAAAAAATATATATTAATGATAAAAATATATTAATGATAAAAAATATATTAATGATAAAAATAAATATTAATGATAAAAATATATATTAATGATAAAAATAAATATTAATGATAAAAATAAATAATAATGATAAAAATAAATAATAATGATAAAAATAAATATAATGATAAAAATAAATATAATGATAAAAATAAATATTAATGATAAAAATAAATATATAATGATAAAAATAAATATTAATGATAAAAATAATATTAATGATAAAAATAATATAATGATAAAAATAAATATAATGATAAAAATAAATATTAATGATAAAAATAAATATTAATGATAAAAATAAATATAATGATAAAAATAAATATTAATGATAAAAATATATATAATGATAAAAAATAAATATTAATGATAAAAATAAATATTAATGATAAAAATAATATTAATGATAAAAATATATATTAATGATAAAATAAATATTAATGATAAAAATAAATATTAATGATAAAAATAAATTAATGATAAAAATAATATTAATGATAAAAATATATATTAATGATAAAAATAATATTAATGATAAAAATAAATATTAATGATAAAAATAAATATTAATGATAAAAATAAATATAATGATAAAAATAATATAATGATAAAAATAAATATTAATGATAAAAATAAATATTAATGATAAAAATAAATATTAATGATAAAAATAAATATTAATGATAAAAATAAATATTAATGATAAAATAAATATTAATGATAAAAATAAATATTGGCGCTAATTGGTCCACTGAAGACTATTTAAGAAGGAAGACACAAAGGAGGAGGAGGAGGAGGAGGGAGGAGGAGGAGGGGAGGGGGAGGAGGGGGGAGAATATTATGATTTTGCTGTAGGAGTTTGGAGAGAGGAGAGAGAGAGGAGAGAGAGAGAGAGAGAGAGAGAGAGAGAGGAGAGGAGAGAGAGAGGAGAGAGAGAGAGAGAGAGAGAGCGATAGAGATAGAGAGAATAAATAGTTTTAGGCGTATCACACATGCGTATATAGTGTTTAATATTATAGTAATGATGAAACTGAGTCCAGATTCGTGTTCAGTTTGACTGAAAACCTTTAGGTACAAATTTTCATGAAATTCTGAGGTGTGGAAATTTTTCACGAAATTTTCAAGGGTGTCACCTTAGATTTTTTCATGAAATCATGTTTTCAAAATAACTCGAAAAGTATGAGGTTTACGTAAAAAACATTCGTAATAGTAAATATAGAGCAGGAGACGCCCGTTCCTTTGAGCTTTACTAGAATGTAATTGGAATGTAAGTAATGGAGATATTGATATATTTGTATTTTACACGAAACTCTACTTAATTACATTTTCTCCTAAACCAAAAGAGTAATTTACAAACGGATGACACCATCAGATAGAACTTGTCAAGCTGAACAACTTTGTTTCTATACATCTTGTTGTAGGACTAATACTTTACTTGTAAAATGACTAAACTATTTGGACTCAAATTCTGGTGGAAATCTTCGGGCCAAAAATTTCACGAATCCATTTTCATCACAAATCCACGAAAACTTATATTGAAGTTAAAGGTTTTGAAATTAATAATAATACATGTTAAGGAAGTGTTGCTGTTGGAGTAAATAAATATTAATAATTATAATAATAAATATTAATGATAAAAATAAATATTAATGATAAAAATATATATTAATGATAAAAATATATATTAATGATAAAAATAAATATAATGATAAAAATAATATTAATGATAAAAATAAATATTAATGATAAAATAAATATTAATGATAAAAATATATATTAATGATAAAAATATATATTAATGATAAAAATAAATATTAATGATAAAAATAATATTAATGATAAAAATATATATTAATGATAAAAATAATATTAATGATAAAAATATATATTAATGATAAAATATATATTAATGATAAAAATATATATTAATGATAAAAATATATATAATGATAAAAATAAATATTAATGATAAAAATAAATATTAATGATAAAAATAAGATTAATGATAAAAATAAATATTAATGATAAAAATAAATATTAATGATAAAAATAAATATAATGATAAAAATAATATTATGATAAAATATATATTAATGATAAAAAATAATATTAATGATAAAAATATATATTAATGATAAAAATAATATTAATGATAAAAATATATATTAATGATAAAAATAAATATTAATGATAAAAATATATATTAATGATAAAAATAATATAATGATAAAAATAAATATTAATGATAAAAATAAATATTAATGATAAAAATAAATATTAATGATAAAAATAATATTAATGATAAAAAAAATATTAATGATAAAATAAGTATAATGATAAAATAAATATTAATGATAAAATAATATTAATGATAAAAATATAATTAATGATAAAAAATAAATTAATGATAAAAATAAATATAATGATAAAAATATATATTATGATAAAAATAAATATTAGTGATAAAAATATATATTAATGATAAAAATAAATATAATGATAAAAATAAATAATAATGATAAAAATACATATTAATGATAAAAATATATATAATGATAAAATATATATTAATGATAAAATATATATAATGATAAAAATATATTAATGATATAAAATATATATTAATGATAAAAATCATATATTAATGATAAAAAAATATATTAATGATAAAATAAATATAATGATAAAAATATATATAATGATACAAAATATATATTAATGATAAAAATATATATTAATGAAAAAATATATATATGATAAAAATATATATTAATGATAAAAAATAAATATTAATGATAAAAATATAATTAATGATAAAAATATATATTAATGATAAAAATAATATTATGATAAAAATAATATTAATGATAAAAAAATAATAATGATAAAATAATATTAATGATGAAAATATATATTAATGATATATATAATGATAAAAATATATATTAATGATAAAAATATATATTAATGATAAAATAAGTATTAATGATAAATAAATATTAATGATAAAAATATATATTATGATAAATATATTAATGATAAAAAAGATTAATGATAAAATAAATATTAAGATAAAAATAATATTAATGATAAAAATAAATATAGTGATAAAATATATATGAAATGATAAAATATATATTATGATAAAAATAAATAATAATGATAAAATAAATATTATGATAAAAATAATATTAATGATAAAAATAAATAATTAATGATAAAAATAATATTAATGATACAAATATATATAATGATATAAAAATATATTAATGATAAAAATATATATTATGATAAAATATATTAATGATAAAAATATATATTAATGATAAAAATAAATATTAATGATAAAAATAAAAATATGATAAAAATATATATTAATGATAAAATAAATATAATGTATAAAATAAAATTAATGATAAAAAAATAATAATGATAAAAATAAAATATAATGATAAAAATATATATAATGATAAAAATATATATTATGATAAAAATATATTTATGATAAACATATATTATGATAAATATATATTATGAATAAAAATATATTATGAAAAAATATATATTAATGATAAAAATATATATTAATGATAAAAATATATATTAATGATAAAAATATATATAATGATAAAAATATATATTAATGAAAAATATATATAAATGATAAAAATAATATTAATGATACAAATATATATTAATGATAAAAATAAGTATTAATGATAAAATAATATTAATGATAATAAAAATATATAAATGATAAAAAAAATATTATGATAAAAAGAAATATTAATGATAAATAAATAGAATGATAAAAAAATATATATTAATGATAAAAATAAATATTAGTGATTAAAAAATAATATTAATGAAAACATATATATATAATAAAAATATATATTAATGATAAAAATATATATTTAATGATAAAAATAAATATTAATGATATAAATAAATATAATGATAAAAATAAATATAATGATAAAAAATAAATATTAATGATAAAAATAAATATAATATAAAATAAATATTAATGATAAAAATATATTAATGATAAAAATAAATATTAATGATAAAAATATATATTAATGATAAAAATATTAGTATTAATGATAAAAAATATATATAATGATAAAAAATAATATTAATGATAAAAATAAATATTGATGATAAAAAAATAATATAATGATAAAAAATATATATTAATGATAAAATAATATTAATGATAAAAATATATATTAATGATAAATAAATATTAATGATAAAAATAAATATAATGATAAAAATAATATTAATGATAAAAAATAAATATAATGATAAAAATATATATTAATGATAAAAATAATATTAATGATAAAAATAATATTAATGATAAAATAAATATTAATGATAAAAATATATATTAATGATAAAAATATATATTAATGATAAAAATAATATTAATATAAAAATAAATATTAATGATAAGAATATCATAAGATAAAATAAATATGTAATGAAAAAATAATATTAATGATAAAAATATATATTAATGATAAAAAATATATTAAGGATAAAAATATATATTAATGATAAAAATATATATAATGATAAAAATAATATTAATGATAAAAATATATATTAATGATAAAATATAATATAATGATAAAAATAATATAATGATTAAAAATATATATTAATGATAAAAAATATATTAATGATAAAAAATAATATTAATGATAAAAATATATAATTAATGATAAAAATAAGTATTAATGATAAAAATAAATATTAATGATAAAAATATATTATATGATAAAAAATATATAATGATAAAAATAAATATTAATGATAAAAATAAATATTAATGATAAAAATATATATAATGATAAAAATAAATATTATGATAAAAATATATATTAATGATAAAAATATATATTAATGATAAAAATAATATTAATGATAAAAATATATATTAATGATAAAAATATATATTAATGATAAAAATATATATTAATGATAAAAATATATATTAATGATAAAAATAAATATTAATGATAAAAATAAATATTAATGATAAAAATAATATTAATGATAAAAATAAATATTAATGATAAAAATAAATATTAATGATAAAAATACATAATAATGATAAAAAAAATATTAATGATAAAAATATATATTAATGATAAAAATATATATTAATGATAAAAATATATATTAATGATAAAAATATATTAATGATAAAAATATATATTAATGATAAAAATATATATTAATGATAAAATAATATTAATGATAAAAATAAATATTAATGATAAAAATATATATTAATGATAAAAATAAATATTAATGATAAAAATATATATTAATGATAAAAATATATATTAATGATAAAAATAAATATTAATGATAAAAATAATATTAATGATAAAAATAAATATTAATGATAAAAATATAATTAATGATAAAAATAAATATTAATGATAAAAATAAATATTAATGATAAAAATAAATATTAATGATAAAAATATATTAATGATAAAAATAAATATTAATGATAAAATAATATAATGATAAAATATATAATGATAAAAATATATATAATGATAAAAATAAATATTAATGATAAAAATAAATATTAATGATAAAAATAAATAATAATGATAAAAATAAATATTAATGATAAAAATATATATTAATGATAAAAAATATATTAATGATAAAAATATATTAATGATAAAATAATATATAATGATAAAAATAATATTAATGATAAAAATAAATATTAATGATAAAAATAAATATTAATGATAAAAATATATATTAATGATAAAATAAATATTAATGATAAAAATAATATAATGATAAAAATAATATATGATAAAAAATATATAATGATAAAAATAAATATTAATGATAAAAATAAATATTAATGATAAAAATAAATATTAATGATAAAAATATATATTAATGATAAAATATATATTAATGATAAAAAATATTAATGATAAAAATAAATATTAATGATAAAAATAAATATTAATGATAAAAATAAATATTAATGATAAAAAATAAATATTAATGATAAAATAAATATTAATGATAAAATATATATTAATGATAAAATAAATATTAATGATAAAAATAAATATTAATGATAAAAATATATATTAATGATAAAAATATATATTAATGATAAAAATATATATATAATGATAAAAATATATATTAATGATAAAAATAATATTAATGATAAAAATAAATATTAATGATAAAATAATATTAATGATAAAAATATATATTAATGATAAAAATATATATTAATGATAAAAATAAATATTAATGATAAAAATAAATATTAATGATAAAAATAAATATTAATGATAAAAATAAATATTAATGATAAAAATAAATATTAATGATAAAAATAAATATTAATGATAAAAATAAATATTAATGATAAAAATAATATAATGATAAAATAATATTAATGATAAAAATATATATTAATGATAAAAATAATATTAATGATAAAAATATATATTAATGATAAAAATATAATATTAATGATAAAAATATATATTAATGATAAAAATAAATATTAATGATAAAAATAAATATTAATGATAAAAATATATATTAATGATAAAAATAAATATAATGATAAAAATAAATATTAATGATAAAAATAAATATTAATGATAAAATAATATTAATGATAAAAATAAATATTAATGATAAAAATAAATATTAATGATAAAAATATATATTAATGATAAAAATAAATATTAATGATAAAAATATATATAATGATAAAAATATATATTAATGATAAAAAATAATATTAATGATAAAAAATATATTAATGATAAAAATAATATAATGATAAAAATAAATATTAATGATAAAATATATATTAATGATAAAAATATATATAATGATAAAAATAAATATTAATGATAAAAATAAATATTAATGATAAAAATAAATATTAATGATAAAAATAAATATTAATGATAAAATAAATATTAATGATAAAAATAATATTAATGATAAAAATAAATTAATGATAAAAATATATATAATGATAAAAATATATATTAATGATAAAATAAATATTAATGATAAAAATAAATATTAATGATAAAAATAAATATTAATGATAAAAATAAATATTAATGATAAAAATAAATATTAATGATAAAATAAATATTAATGATAAAAATAATATTAATGATAAAAATAAATATTAATGATAAAAATAAATATTAATGATAAAAATAAATATTAATGATAAAAATAAATATAATGATAAAAATAAATATAATGATAAAAATAAATATTAATGATAAAAATAATATTAATGATAAAAATAAATATTAATGATAAAAATAAATATTAATGATAAAAATAAATATTAATGATAAAAATAAATATAATGATAAAAATATATATTAATGATAAAAATAAATATTAATGATAAAAATAAATATTAATGATAAAAATAAATATTAATGATAAAAATAAATATTAATGATAAAAATAAATATTAATGATAAAAATAAATATTAATGATAAAAATAATATTAATGATAAAAATAAATATTAATGATAAAAATAAATATTAATGATAAAATAAATATTAATGATAAAAATAAATATTAATGATAAAAATAAATATTAATGATAAAAATAAATATTAATGATAAAAATAAATATTAATGATAAAAATAATATATAATGATAAAAATAAATATTAATGATAAAAATAAATATTAATGATAAAAATAAATATTAATGATAAAAATAATATTAATGATAAAAATAAATTAATGATAAAAATAAATATTAATGATAAAAATATATATTAATGATAAAAATAAATATTAATGATAAAAATAAATATTAATGATAAAAATAAATATTAATGATAAAAATAAATATTAATGATAAAAATAAATATTAATGATAAAAATATATATTAATGATAAAAATAATATTAATGATAAAAATAAATATTAATGATAAAAATAAATATTAATGATAAAAATAAATATTAATGATAAAAATATATATTAATGATAAAAATAAATATTAATGATAAAAATAAATATTAATGATAAAAATAAATATAATGATAAAAATAAATATTAATGATAAAAATAATATTAATGATAAAAATAAATATTAATGATAAAATAATATAATGATAAAAATAAATATTAATGATAAAAATAAATATTAATGATAAAATAAATATTAATGATAAAAATAATATTAATGATAAAAATAAATATTAATGATAAAAATAAATATTAATGATAAAAATAATATAATGATAAAAATAAATATTAATGATAAAAATAAATATTAATGATAAAAATAAATATTAATGATAAAAATAAATATTAATGATAAAATAAATATTAATGATAAAAATAAATATTAATGATAAAAATAAATATTAATGATAAAAATAAATATTAATGATAAAAATAAATATTAATGATAAAAATAAATATTAATGATAAAAATAAATATTAATGATAAAAATAATATTAATGATAAAAATAAATATTAATGATAAAAATAAATATTAATGATAAAAATAAATATTAATGATAAAAATAAATATTAATGACTAAAAATAAATATTAATGATAAAAATAAATATTAATGATAAAAATAAATATTAATGATAAAATAAATATTAATGATAAAAATAAATATTAATGATAAAATAAATAATAATGATAAAAATAAATATTAATGATAAAAATAAATATAATGATAAAAATAATATTAATGATAAAAATAAATAATAATGATAAAAATAAATATTAATGATAAAAATAAATATAATGATAAAATAAATATTAATGATAAAAATAATATTAATGATAAAAATAATATTAATGATAAAAATATATATTAATGATAAAATAAATATTAATGATAAAAATAAATATTAATGATAAAAATAAATATTAATGATAAAAATAAATATAATGATAAAAATATATATTAATGATAAAATAAATATTAATGATAAAATAAATATAATAT
>JAPQNM010000047.1:2390123-2415123 GCA_029783475.1 Metacarcinus magister
TGAATTCGGACGTGTTGAAATTTTCATGAAATTGTAGGTCACCCTTAGACTTTTTGTCAGAAAAAATTATTTTTTAAAATATTCGAAAAGTAATGAGGGGGTACTTAAATTAAGTTCCATTATAATAACAGAAAGGCAGAAGACGCACGTTCTTTGAGGCTATATTTAAATGATATTGGAATATAAGTATATGTGTAAAAATGCAAAAAGGGCACGACATTTATTTTTGTCCATAAACTTTAATTTTCTCCAAAGTTATATACTATTGGAACAAGGATTGCAACAAACGATAGATGTTATTAGAAAAGATCATAACTCCGTACCTATTCATTTTTTGCTGTAGGAGTATAGTTTCGTAGTAAAATGGGAAACAAATTTCAAACCTCAGTTATGGTGGAATTTATCGGGCAACAAAATCGAAATCCATTTACAGTATAAAAAAAATCTGAACCAAGAATCGTGTTTACTTACCGATAACCTTTAATGTACCAATTTTTCATGAGTATTCGAACGTGTATCTGTTGTTTAGTTCTTTCTTTTTTTCTTTGTAATTGAAATAACGTAAACCAATATTTTAGTAACGCACACAAAGTAACATAAAACACAATAACAGTACAGTAACACAATAAAAACTCAACACTTAGTGTCTTGAACCCACGTCGACCACCACCAATAATCAAACAAGAAAATTGTAATCCCGTTCATAAGAGAAATGAAAATATCCAACCACCTTTATCTGTTTCACCTGTGCTTGCCTTGCCCTACCCACCTCACCTCACCTCACCTGCACACCTGTCCCCCACACCCCAAGACAGAGTAAAAGCCGGTTGTTATGGGAAGGGAGGGAGAGGGAAGGGAGGGGATGACCTGCGTTGTCTTGATTCCTCGTGTGTGTGTGTGTTTGTGTGTGTGTGTGTGTGTGTGTGTGTGTGTGTGTGTTTGTGTGTGTGTGTGCGTCGGCCCCCACTGATGCGTGCCCATCGTAACCCATTGGTCCACCCTGAAAGTTCTCCTCCGGCAGTGATTTGTGCGCCAAAGAACCGTGGTTCTCCCTAATTAGTTGATTAGTTCCTATCGCATTATTCATCGGTAACACACAGCCACACACACACACACACACGCACACCCACACACACACACACACACACACACACACACACACACACACACACACACACACCACAGATGAACAGCCTTGATAGAAAGAAAGGACCACTACTGTTATTGCATGAAGGTAAAAAAGAGTAAAAGGAAGGACGGAGATAGAAACCATGAGGGAAACAGAGAGGAGAGAGAGAGAGAGCGATAGAGAGAGAGAGAGAGAGAGAGAGAGGAGAGAGAGAGAGCAAGGGTGTGTTAGCTTAATCTTTTTAAAAGATTTGATTCAGTGTAAAATGCTTTAAAAATCCTCCTCCTCCTCCTCCTCCTCCTCTTCTCCTCCCCTTCTCGTATCCACACACCTGCCTTCCCTTTCAGTTGTGTTTTCCGCTCGTGTGTGTGTGCGTTGTTGTGTTTTGTGTGTTGTGTGTGGTGTGGTGTGTGTGTGGTGTGGTGTGTGTGTGTGTGTGTCTGTGTGTCTGGCAACACCCACCACCACCACCACCATTGCTATCCCTCGAAAACTGCAACACAACACGCAGAATAACAACAACAATAATATACAACAAACACCCTCTCCCTGACAACAACATGCGGGCCGATAAACAAACACCATCACGAACGACTCTCATCACCCATACCACACACACACCACACACACACACACACACAGCACCACACACACACACCACACACACACACACACACATCACACACACACACATTCCCGACATGACCACACAACAACGATAATCACGAGACGAGTACAATACAGTCACAACAGGTTCACACACACGTCTGCCAACAACTATGTAGTAATGATGATGATGATGAGGATGATGAGGATGAGGATGATGATGATGATGATGATGATGATGATGATGATGTGCTGTAGAGGAGGAGGAGGAGGAGGAGGACCACATAGGAAGAACAAACAGCAACAGGCCTGCTGGCCCTTACGAGGCTGTTTGTGAGTACACTATCTAGTCTAGAGTGAAGGATACAGGATAGTAAGGGTGAAGGCTTCTCTCCCCAGCCATGGCTGGCAGGGAAAGGAAGGCCAACCAAGACCAGACTGTCACTACTGTCACTACCACTACTGCTACCACTACTTCCTGGCAAGCGATGTCAGGCCACTAGCGACGTCTTTTGAATCGACATTTCGTAAGTTAGGTACATCAGATGAACTTACTCAAAGTTTGCTACGTTAACGGATAGTATTTTAGTTGTGGATTGGCTTCTAAATATTTGTCAAGTCTATTTTTGACGTATAATTGTTTTACTGTCGACGACATTGGCGGGCAGGGAGTTTCCAACGTTAACGATCCGATTGAAAAAGAAGTGCTTGGCTTTGTTTGATGTGAATCTTTTACCAGTAATCTTAAAAGAATGATGTCTTCTTGTTATATTTGATCAATCAAAGTATGTAATCTTCTGTATTGATATTATCGATCCTTTGATTATCTTGAACATTTCAATGAAATCCCCTCGCATCCTTCGTTTCGGTGGTAATGGCAGGTTAAACACATAACTTATTGCCAGTATTAACCCTTACACTGCGAGGTCTTTTCTAAGTGTTCGATTTATAGATTTTTTAAAAAATATATGATTTTATTCAAATTTTTCTTATTAATGATAAAAATAAATATTAATGATAAAAATAAAATATTAATGATAAAATAAATAATAATGATAAAAATAAATAATAATGATAAAAATAATATTAATGATAAAATAAATATTAATGATAAAAATAAATATTATGATAAAATAAATATTAATGATAAAATAAATATTAATGATAAAAAATAATATTAATGATAAAATAAATATTAATGTAAAAATAAATATAATATGATAAAAATAAAATAATGGAAAAAATATATTATGATAAAATAAATATTAATGATAAAACTAATATTTCAATGATAAAAATAAATATTAATGATAAAAATACATATTAATGATAAAATAAATATTAATGATAAAATAATAATAATGATAAAAAAAATATTAATGATAAAAATAAATATTAATGATAAAATTAATATAATGATGAAAATAATAATATGATAAATATAAATATTAATGATAAAAATAATATTAATGATAAAATAAATATTATGATAAAAATAATAATAATGAAAAAATAATATTAATAATAAAAATAAATATTAATGATAAAAATAATATTAATGATAAAAATAAATACTACTGATACCAATAAATAATAATGATAAAAATAAATAATACTGATAAAAATAAATATTACTGATAAAATACATATTCATAAACATAATATTAATGATAACATAATTTAATGATAAAATTAATATTAATGATAAAACTACATATTAATGATAAAATAATATTGGCGCTAATTGGTCCACTGAAGACTATTTAAGAAGGAAGACACAAGAGGAGGAGGAGGAAGGAGGAGGAGGGATGAGGAGGAGGAGGGGGAGGAGGGGGAGAATATTATGATTTTGCTGTAGGAGTTTGGAGAGAGGGGAGGAGAGAGAGAGAGAGAGAGAGAGATAGAGAGAGAGGAGAGAGAGAGAGGAGAGAGAGAGAGAGAGAGAGAGAGAGAGAGAGCGCGATAGAGATAGAGAGAATAAATAGTTTTAGGCGTATCACACATGCGTATATAGTGTTTAATATTATAGTAATGATGAAACTGAGTCCAGATTCGTGTTCAGTTTGACTGAAAACCTTTAGGTACAAATTTTCATGAATTCTGAGGTGTGGAAATTTTTCACGAAATTTCAAGGGTGTCACCTTAGATTTTTTCATGAAATCATGTTTTTTCAAAATAACTCGAAAAGTATGAGGTTTACGTAAAAAACATTCGTAATAGTAAATATAGAGCAGGAGACGCCCGTTCCTTTGAGCTTTACTAGAATGTAATTGGAATGTAAGTAATGGAGATATTGATATATTTGTATTTTACACGAAACTTCTACTTAATTACATTTTTCTCCTAAACCAAAAGAGTAATTTACAAACGGATGACACCATCAGCTAGAACTTGTCAAGCTGAACAACTTGTTTCTATACATCTTTGTTGTAGGACTAATACTTTACTTGTAAAATGACTAAACTATTTTGACTCAATTCTGGTGGAAATCTTCGGGCCAAAAATTTCACGAATATCCATTTTCATCACAAATCCACGAAAACTTATATTGAAGTTAAAGGTTTTGAAATTAATAATAATACATGTTAAGGAAGTGTTGCTGTTGGAGTAAATAAATATTAATAATTATAATAATAAATATTAATGATAAAAATAATATTAATGATAAAAATATATATTAATGATAAAAATATATATTAATGATAAAAATATATATTAATGATAAAAATATATATTAATGATAAAAATAAATATTAATGATAAAATAATATTAATGATAAAAATATATATTAATGATAAAAATATATATAATGATAAAAATAAATATTAATGATAAAAATAAATACTAATGATAAAAATATATATTAATGATAAAAATATTATTAATGATAAAAATATATATTAATGATAAAAATATATATTAATGATAAAAATATATATTAATGATAAAAATATATATAATGAAAAAATAAATATTAATGATAAAAATAATATTAATGATAAAATAAATATTAATGATAAAATAAATATTAATGATAAAATAATATTAATGATAAAAATCTATATTATGATAAAAATATATATTAATGATAAAAATAATATTAATGATACAAATATATATTAATGATAAAAATATATATTAATGATAAAATATATATTAATGATAAAAATATATATTAATGATAAAATATATATTATGATAAAAAATATATATTAATGACATATATATTATGATAAAAATATATATTAATGATTTATAATATATTATTAATGATAAAACTATATATATAATGATAAAAATAATATTAATGATAAAAATAATATTAATGATAAAAATAAATATTAATGATAAAAATTATATTAATGATAAAAATATATATTACCAGTCAGACGGTCAAAAGCGCTATATAAATATGTAATGATAAAAATCACCCGAGCGGCTGAGTGATAGAAAAGTCACTAGATAATGATAAAATATATATTAGTGCGAAAAATATGATATTAGATGATAAGGACAAAATCATATCTTATTGATAAAATAAATATTATGATGAGAAAATATATATTAATGATAAAAATATATATATTATGATATAAAATATATATTAATGAGTAAAATATATATTATGATAACAAATAATATTCATGATAAAAATAAATATTAATGATGATAAAAATATATTATACTGATAAAATAGATATTCATGATAAAAATATATTCATGATTAAAATAAATATAATGATAAAATAAATATTAATGATAAAAATTATATATATGATACAAATATATATTAATGATAAAATATATTATGATAAAAATAGCATATTATGACTAAAAACGATATATAATGATAAAAATATATATTAATGATAAAAATATATATTTATGATAAAAATACATAGTATAATGATAAACATATATATTAATGATAAAAATTATATATTAATGCATAAAAAATCTATATTAATGATAAACAATATATATTAATGATTAAAAATAGATATTAATGATACAAATAAGTACTAATGATAAAAATATATTATAATGATAAAAATATATATTAATGATAAAAATATATATTATGATAAAAATATAATTTTAATGAGTAAAAATATATTAATGATAAAACATATATATTAATGATAAAAATAAATATTAGGATAAAATATATATATTAATGATAAAAATCTATATTAATGCTTAAAATATATATTACTGATAAAAAATAAATATTAATGAGTCTAACATAAATATTAATGATAAACTTAAATATTATGAGTAATATATATCATAATGATAAAATCATATATAATGAATAAACAATACATATTTAATGATAAACAATATAGATAATGATAAAAATATACGATTAATGATAAAAATATATATTAATGATAAAATTCATAATCTATATAATGATAAAATAGATATTATGTTAAACTAAATATAATATTATGATAAAATCAATATTATGATAAAATATACTATATGATAAAACTATATGATCAATGATAAAAATATATATTAATGATAAAAAAGGATATTAGGATAAATAAATAGTATGATAATGAATATTAATGATATAGTATGTTAATGATAAACACTATAATATTAATGATAAACACTATTATCTATGATAAAAGATATCTCATGATAACAATAACTATTAATGATAAAATAAATATAAATATATATTAATGATACAAATATATATGTGATGATAAAAATAAATATTAATGCTAAAAATAATATATTAATGATAAGACTATCTATTTCATGATAAAAATAAATATTATATGATGTCCATATATATAATGATTAAAATATATATTAATGATAAAAATATATATTGACTGATAAAAATATATATATTAATGATAACAATATATAGTAATGGTAAAAATATATATTAATGTAAAAATATATATGAATGCTAAAAATATATATTAATGATAAAATATTATTAATGAAAATATATATTTAATGATAAAAATATAGTATAATGATAAAAATATGATATCATGATAAAAATATATATTATGATAAATATATATGTAGTACTGATAAAAAACTAATCTTAATGATAAAACATATATATTCCGGCATGATAAAATATAATATATTAATGATAAATAAATAATGATAAAAATCAAATATTAATGATCACATTATATAATGATACAAATAGTTTTAAATGATAAAATATATATATGATAAATGATATATTATGATAAATAAAATATATAACTGTCTATAAAAATAAAGATTAAAGTCATAAAAATATATATTAATGATAAAATATATATTACTGATAAAATAAATATAATGATTAAAAATATATTATTAATGATAAAAATATAGATATGAATGATTATACATAAATTAATGATAAAAATAACATATTAATGAGATAAAATAAATATTAATGACTCCATATATATTAAGATAAAACATATATATTACTGATAAAAATGCATATATTATGATTAAAATATATATAATGAATGATAAAAATATATATTAATGATAAAAATATATAGTAATGCATAAATCATATATTAATGATAAAAAATATATAGTTAATGATAAAAATATATATTATCGATAAACATATATATTACATGATAAAAATAAGTATGAATGATAAAAATAAATATTAATGATAAATATATATAATGATAAAAATAAATATTAATGATAAAAAATAAATATTAATGAAAAAAATAAATTTAATGATAAAAATATATATTAATGATAAAATAATATTATGATAAAAATATATATTAATGTAAAAATATATATTAATGATAAAAATATATATTTAATGATAAAAATAAATATTAATGATAAAAAAATAATATTAATGATAAAAATAAATAATAATGATAAAATAATATTAATGATAAAAATATATATTAATGATAAAAATATATATTATGATAAAATTATATTAATGAAAAATATATATTAATGATAAAAATATATATTAATGATAAAAATAAATATTAATGATAAAAATAATATTAATGATAAAATATATATTAATGATAAAAATATATATTAATGATAAAATATATATTAATGATAAAAATAAATATTAATGATAAATAATATTAATGATAAAAATAAATATTAATGATAAAATAAATATTATGATAAAAAATAAATATTAATGATAAAAATATATATTAATGATAAAATATATATTAATGATAAAAATAAATATTAATATAAAATAAATATTAATGATAAAAATATATATTAATGATAAAATTATATTATGTAAAAAATAATATTATGATAAAAATAAATATAAATGATAAAAATATATATTAATGATAAAATAAATATTAATGATAAAAATATTATTATGATAAAAATATATATTATGATAAAAATATATATTAATGATAAAAATATATATTAATGATAAAATATTATTAATGATAAAAATATATATTAATGATAAATATATATTAATGATAAAAATATATATTAATGATAAAAATATATATTTAATGATAAAAATAATATATTAATGATAAAAAATAATATTAATGATAAAAATAAATATTAATGATAAAAATATATATTAATGATAAAAATATATATTAATGATAAAAAATAAATATTAATGATAAAAATAAATATTAATGATAAAATAAATATTAATGATAAAAATAAATATATGATAAAAATAAATATTAATGATAAAAATATATATTAATGATAAAAATATATATTAATGATAAAAATATATATTAATGATAAAAATATAATATATTATGATAAAAATATATATTAAGATAAAAATAAATATTAATGATAAAAATAAATATTAATGATAAAAATATTATTAATGATAAAAATAAATATTAATGATAAAAATAAATATTAATGATAAAAATAAATATTAATGATAAAATAAATATTATGATAAAAATAAATATTAATGATAAAAATAAATATTAATGATAAAAATATATTTAATGATAAAATATATATTAATGATAAAATATATATTAATGATAAAAATATTATTAATGATAAAAATTATATATTAATGATAAAATATATATTAAATGATAAAAATTATATATTAATGATAAAAATATATTTAATGATAAAAATATATATTAATGATAAAATATATATTAATGATAAAATAAATATTAATGATAAAAATAAATTTAATGATAAAAATATATATTAATGATAAAATAAATATTAATGATAAAAATAAATATTAATGATAAAATAATATTAATGATAAAATATATATTAATGATAAAAATATATATTAATGATAAAAAATATATTTAATGATAAAAATATATATTAATGATAAAAATATATATTAATGATAAAAAATATATATTAATGATAAAAATATATAATATGATAAAAATATATATTAATGATAAAAATATATATTAATGATAAAAAATATATTAATGATAAAAAAATAATATTAATGATAAAAATAAATATTAATGATAAAAATATATATTAATGATAAAAAATATATATTATGATAAAAATAATATTAATGATAAAAATAAATATTAATGATAAAAATAAATATTAATGATTAAAATAAATATTAATGATAAAAATAATATTAATGATAAAAAATATATTAATGATAAAAATATATATTAATGTAAAATATATATTAATGATAAAAATATATATTAATGATAAAAATATATATTAATGATAAAAAATAATTTAATGATAAAAAAAAAAATTAATGATAAAAATATTATTAATGATAAAAATAATATTTAATGATAAAATAAATATAATGATAAAATAATAAATAATGATAAAAATAAATATTAATGATAAAAATAATAATAATGATAAAAATAAATATTAATGATAAATATATATTAATGATAAAATATATATAATGATAAAAATATATATTAAGATAAAAATAAATATTAATGATAAAAATATATATTAATGATAAAAAATATTATTAATGATAAAAATATATATTATGATAAAAATAAATATTAATGATAAAAATATATATTAATGATAAAAATAAATTAATGATAAAAATATAATTATGATAAAAATATATATTAATGATAAAAAATATATTAATGATAAAAATATATATTAATGATAAAAATAAATATTAATGATAAAAATAAATATTAATGATAAAAATAAATATTAAGATAAAAATAAATATAATGATAAAAATTATATTAATGATAAAAAATATATATTAATGATAAAAATATATATTAATGATAAAAATATATATTAATGATAAAAATATATTAATGATAAAAATAAATATTATGATAAAAATATATATTAATGATAAAATAAATTTAATGATAAAATATATATTAATGAAAAAATAAATATTAATGATAAAATAAATATTAATGATAAAAATAAATAATAATGATAAAAATAAATATTAATGATAAAATATATATTAATGATAAAAATATATATTAATGATAAAAATATATATATGATAAAAATATATATTAATGATAAAATATATATTAAATGATAAAAATATATATTAATGATAAAATATATATTAATGATAAAAATTATATAATTGATAAAAATATATATAATGATAAAAATAAATATTATGTAAAAATAAATATTAATGATAAAATTATATTAATGATAAAATAAATATAATGATAAAAAATAATTTTAATGATAAAAATAATATATGATAAATATATATTAATGATAAAAATAAATATTAATGATAAAAATATATATTAATGATAAAAATATATATTAATGATAAAAATATATATTAATGATAAAATAAATATTAATGATAAAAATAATTTAATGATAAAAATTAAATATAATGATAAAATAATATTAATGATAAAAATAATTAATGATAAAATATATATTAATGATAAAAAAATATATATAATGATAAAAATATATATTATGATAAAATAAATATTATGATAAAAATAATATTAATGATAAAAATATATATTATGATAAAAATAAATATTAATGATAAAATATATATAATGATAAAAATATAATATTAATGTAAATAATATTAATGATAAAAATAATATTAATGATAAAAAATAAATATTAATGATAAAAAATAAATATTAATGATAAAATATATATTATGATAAAAATATATATTAATGATAAAATAAATATTAATGATAAAAATAAATATTAATGATAAAAATATAATATTAATGATACAATATATATTAATGATCAAAAATATATTAATGATAAAAATATATATTCATGATAAGAATATATATTAATGATAAAAATAACATATTAATGATGAAAAAATACATATTATGATAAAATAGATATTGAATGATAAATATATATTATTGATAAAAATATATATTAATGATAAAAATATATATTAATGATAAAAATATATATTAATGATAAAATATATTTAATGATAAAATATATATTAATGATAAAAATATATATTATGATACAAATATATATTAATGATAATAAATAAGTATTAATGATAAAAATAGAATATTAATGATAAAAATATATATTAATGATAAAATATATATTAATGATAAAAATAATATATTAATGATAAATATATATTAATGATAAAAATAAATCTTAATGATAAAATATATATAATGATAAAAATATATATGATAAAATATATATTAATGATACAAATATATATTAATGTTATAAAATATATATGAATGATAAAAATATATATTAATGATAAAAATATATATTAATGATAAAAATATATATTAATCATAAAAATAAATATTAATGATAAAATATATATTAATGCGATAAAAATAAATCTTTAATGATAAAAATATAGATTTAATTATGATACAATAAATATTAATGATAGAAATAACTATTAATGATACAATATATATATAATGATACAAAAAATAAATATTAATGATAAAAATAATATATTAATGATAAATATATATATTATGATAAAGACATATATATTATGATAAATATAGTATTACTGATAAAAATATATATTAATGATAAACACTATATATTAATGATAAAAAATATATAGTATTGATAAAAATAATATTAATGATAAAAATATATATATTAATGATAAAAATATATATTAGTGATAAAAAGATATTATATTATGATGACAATATATATTATGATAAAATATATATTAATGATAAAAATATATATTAATGATAAAATTAAATATTACTGATGAAAATATATATAATATGTAAAAATATATATTATGATAAAATATATATTAATGATACAACTATGTATTAAGGATAAAAAATATATATTAATGATAAATATCTTAATGATAAAAATATTTAATGTATAAATATTATGATAAAATATATATTAATGATACAAGATATATATTATGATAAAAATAAATATTAATGATAAAACTATAATTATGATAACATAAATATTATGATAAAAATAATATTAATGATCAATATATATTAATGATGAAATATATATTAATGATAAAATATATAGTAATGATAAACATAATATTATGATAAAACATATATATTAATGTTAAATATATATATTAATGATGATATATATTAATGATAAAAATAAGTATTATGATAAAAATATATATTATGATAAAAATATATATTATGATAAAAATATAGTATTAATGATAAAATATAGCTATATAGTGATAAAAATATATATATTAATGATAAAACAAATATAATATTAGTTGATAAAATATATATTAATGATGAAATAGATCTATATTAAGGATAAAAATATATATTATGATACAAATATATATTGATGATAAATATAAATATTAATGATAAAATATAATATTAATGATAACAATATATATTATGATAAAATATAATATAATGATACAATATATATTAAGGATACAAAATATATATTAATTGATAAACATATATATTAATGATAAAAATATATATTAATGATAAAAATATAATATTAAGGATAAAAATAAATATTAATGATAAAAATATATTTAATGATAAATAATATTAATGATAAAATAATGTAATATAAAATATATATTATGATAAAAATATATTTAATGATAAAAAATATATTAATGATAATAAATATTAATGATAAAAATAAATATTATGATAAAATAAATATAATGATAAATATATATTAATGATAAAATAATATTAATGATAAAAATATATATTAATGATAAAAATATATATTAATGATAAAAATAATATTAATGATAAAAATATATATTAATGATAAAATAAATATTATGATAAAAATAATATTAATGATAAAAATAAATATATTAAAAATAAATATAATGATAAAATAAATATTAAGGATAAAATAATATTAATGATAAAAATAATATTACTGATAAAAATATATATTAATGATAAAAATAAATTTAATGATAAAAATATATATTAATGATAAAATATATAATGATAAAAATAAATATTAATGATAAAAATAAATATTATGATAAAAATACATATAATGATAAAATAAATATAATGATAAAAATATATATATAATGATAAAATATATAGTAATGATAAAAATAATATTAAATGATAAAATAAATATTAATGATAAATAATATAATGATAAAATAAATATAATGATAAAAATATATATTAATGATAAAAATAATATTATGATAAAAATAAATATTAATGATAAAATATATATGTATATATAAATAAATATTTATGATAAAAATAATATTAATGATAAAATAAATATTAATGATAAAATACATATTAATGATATAATATGATAAAAAATAATATTAACGATAAAAATAAATATTATGATAAAAATAAATATTAATGATAAAATAATATTAATGATAAAAATTAAATATTAATGATAAAATAATATTAAGATAAAACATATTGGCGCTATGGTCCACTGAGACTATTTAAGAAGGAAGACAAAAGAGGAGGAGGAGGAGAGGAGAGGAGGAGAGGAGGGAGGAGGAGGATGAGGAGGAGGGGAGATATTGATTTTGCTGTAGCGAGTTTGGAGAGAGGGGAGAGAGAGAGAGAGAGGGAGAGAGAGATAGAAGAGCAGAGAGAGGAGAGAGAGAGAGAGAGAGAGAGAGCGCGCGATAGAGAGTAATGAGAGCGAATAAATGTTTAGGCGTATCACACATGCGTATATAGTGTTTAATATTATAGTAATGATGAACTGAGTCCAGATTCGTGTTCAGTTTGACTGAAACCTTTAGGTACAATTTTCATGAAATTCTGAGGTGTGGAAATTTTCACGAAATTTTCAGGGTGTCACCTTAGATTTTTTTCATGAAATCATGTTTTTTCAAAATAACTCGAAAAGTATGAGGTTACGTAAAAAACATACGTAATATAAATATAGAGCAGGAGTACGCCCGTTCCTTTGAGCTTTACTAGAATGTATTGGAATGTAAGTAATGGAGATATTGATATATTTGTATTTTACACGAAACTTCTACTTAATTACATTTTTCCTCCTAAACCAAAGAGTAATTTACAAACGGATGACACCATCAGATAGAACTTTCAAGCTGAACACTTTGTTTCTATACATCTTTGTTGTAGGACTATACTTTACTTGTAAATACTAAACTATTTTGGACTCAAATTCTGGTGGAAATCTTCGGCCAAAATTTCACGAATCCATTTTCATCACAAATCCCGAAAACTTATATTGAAGTTAAAGGTTTTGAAATTAATAATAATACATGTTAAGGAAGTGTTGCTGTGGAGTAAATAAATATTAATATTATAATAATAAATATTAATGATAACAATAAATATTATGATAAAATATAATATTAATGATAAAAAATATATTAATGATAAAATATATATTAATGATAAAAATATATATTAATGATAAAAATAATATTAATGATAAAAATAAATATTAATGATAAAAATATATATTAATGATAAAAAATATATTAATGATAAAAATAAATATTAATGATAAAAATAATACTAATGATAAAAAGATATATAATGATAAAATCATATATAATGCTAAAAATATATATTAATGATACAAATATATATTAATGATAAATATATATTAAGGATAAAACTATATATTAATGATAAAAATATATATTAATGATAAAAATAAATATTAATGATAAAAATTAATCTTAATGATACAAATATATATTAACGATAAAAATATCTATTAATGATAAAAATATATATTAATGATAAACATATATATTAAGATACAAATATAGATTAATGATCCAACAAATATATATTTATGATAAAAATATATATTGGATGATAAAAATATATATATTATGATAAAAATATATATTAATGATAAACATAAATATTCATGATCAAAATATATATTAATGATAAACCTATATATTAGATGATAAGACATATATATTAATATACCAAATAATTTCCAAATATATATATAATGCTACAACTATATATTAATGATAAAATATACAGATTACTGCATAACATATAGATATTAATGATCAAAATAAAGTATTACTGATAAAAATATATATTAATGTTAACCAATATAGTATCTTTAATGATAAAATATATATTAATGATAAAACTAAATTTAATGCTCAAAAATACAACTATTATGTAAAACTCATATATTACTGATAAAAATATATATTCGTGATCACCTATATATTAATGATATGATAAATAAATCTCTATGATAATTAATAACACTATATGGATATATCACATCAAATCTTAATTGTCATACCACTCTATCTTAATGATAAAAATATATATTAATGATGATAGAAACATATATATTAATGATACTACAATATATATTATGATGAACATAAATTTTTACATCTATATTAATAGTAACAATGCTATCTATTATGAGACCAAAATCATATTCATGCTAACAAATCATATCTGTCAATGTATCCATAGTATCTTACTGATACAATATATATTACTGCTACAATATATATAATGATACAACCTACCACTATATATTATATAAAAATATATATTAATGTAGAAACATAATCTATTAATGAATCACCAACTCTATTATGATAACCTACATCTGCATGATAACAATATATATTAATGCTCCCCACTCCCTCCTCACTGATCAAAATACACTAGTATGCTACCAGCTATATATTATGCTCCCAATATCTATTACATGATAAAAATATCTATTATGATCACCATCTCTAGTACTGACTAAACATCATCTCTTCCTGATAAAATAATATTAATGATAACAATAAATATTAATGATACAATCTCTATTTAACAACTGCTAACACCTATATAGTACTGCTACAAAATATATTTAATGATACAAATACATATTACATAGATCCAACAAATCACTATTCTGATACCCACATATCTATTCAGTGACTAAAAATCTATATTACTGATAAACATATATATTATCGATTACAAATAAACCTACATGATACATCATACTATGATAAAAATACATATTAATGATATATGGATAATATGACCCCACTATATATATTCATTTCATCATACATATATCTGTAATGATACACATATCTCTTCCTGTCCACATATCTCTTCATGAGCTAAAATACTCTTCATGTCTACACCAACTTTATCTACTTGATAAAACATAAATAGTAATGATAAAAATCTATATTAATGATAATAAACTATATATTCCTGATCAAACATACATATTCATGTCTACATAAATCATACACGACTCCAATATTAATATGATAAAAATATACTACTTACTGACTTATAAAACTACCTCTAATGAGAAACATATATATTACATGCTTCAACCTCTATCTTCTGCTAAAACACATATACTATTATGATACCCATACTATTCAATGCGCTCACTAAATATATACTATGCTAAACACTCTATATTAATGATACAAACCCACTCAATATCTTCCTGATAACAATATTATTATGCTAACATACTCACTATTAATGATAATCCCCATATATCATTACTGATAAAAATATATATAAATGCTAAAATATATAGTCTGTATCAAAAATATATATTAATGATAAAAATAACTATTCCTGATCAAACCAATAATATTAACGATCAAAACTCTTATACTTCTGATACAACTATATAGGTTAATGCTAAAACTTCAAATCTATTACTGCTCCCCATGTCAATCATTACTGATAAAAATATATATTAATGATAAAATAATATTAATGATAAAAATATATTTAATGATAAAAATATATATTAATGATAAAAATATATATTAATGATAAAAATATATATTAATGATAAAAATAAATATTAATGATAAAATAATAATAATGATAAAAAAAATATTAATGATAAAATAAATATTAAGATAAAAATAAATATTATGTAAAAATAAATATTTAATGAAAAATATATATTAATGATAAAAATAAATATTAATGATAAAAATATTATTAATGATAAAATATATATTAATGATAAAATATATATTAATGATAAAAAATAAATATTAATGATAAAAATAATATTAATGATTAAAATATATATTAATGATAAAAATATATATTAATGATAAAATAAATATTAATGATAAAAAATATATATTAATGATAAATAAATATTAATGATAAAAATAAATATTAATGATAAAAATAAATATTAATGATAAAAATAATATTAATGATAAAAATATATATTAATGATAAAAATATATATTAATGATAAAAAAATATTTAATGATAAAATAAATATTAATGATAAAAATATATTTAATATAAATATAATTAATGATAAAAAAATAAATATTAATGATAAAATAAATATTAATGATAAAAATATATATTAATGATAAAAATAAATATTAATGATAAAAATATATATTAATGATAAAAATAATATATTAATGATAAAAATATATATTAATGATAAAAATTATTATTAATGATAAAAAATATATATTAATGATAAAATAAATATTAATGATAAAAATATATATAATGATAAAAATATATATTAAGATAAAAATATATATTAATGATAAAAATATATATTAATGTAAATATATATTAATGATAAAAAATATATATTAATGATAAAAATATATAATTATGATAAAAATAAATATTAATGATAAAAATAAATATTAATGATAAAAATATATATTAATGATAAAATATATATTAATGATAAAAATAAATATTAATGATAAAAAATAAATATTATGATAAAATATATATTAATGATAAAATAAATATTAATGATAAATATATATTAATGATAAAAATATATATTAATGATAAAATAAATATTAATGATAAAAATTATATATTAATGATAAAAATATATATTAATGATAAAAATATATATTAATGATAAAAATATATATTAATGATAAAAAATAAATATTAATGATAAAATAAAAATTATGATAAAATATATATTAATGATAAAAATAAATATTAATGATAAAAATATATAATGATAAAAATAAATAATATGATAAAAAAATAATATTATGATAAATATATATTAATGAAAAATTATATTAATGATAAAAATATATATTATGATAAAAATATATATATGATAAAATATATATTAATGATAAAAATATATATTAATGATAAAAATATATATTAATGATAAAAATATAATATTAATGATAAAAAATATATATTAATGATAAAAATAAATATTAATGATAAAAATAAATATTAATGATAAAAATATATATTAATGATAAATAATATATTAATGATAAAAATAAATATTAATGATAAAAATAAATATTAATGATAAAAATATATATTAATGATAAAAATAAATATTAATGATAAAAAATAATTTTATGATAAAAATAATATTAATGATAAAAATATATATTAATGATAAATAAATATTAATGATAAAATATATATTAATGATAAAATATATTTAATGATAAAAATATATATTAATGATAAAATAAATATTAATGATAAAAATAAATATTAATGATAAAAATAAATATTAATGATAAAAATAAATATTATGATAAAAATATATATTAATGATAAAAAAAATATATATTAATGATAAAAATAATATATTAATGATAAAAATATATATTAATGATAAAATATATTTAATGATAAAAATAAATATTAATGATAAAAATAAATATTAATGATAAAAATATATATTAATGATAAAATATATATTAATGATAAAAATATATATTAATGATAAAAATATATATTATGATAAATAAATATTAATGATAAAAATAAATATTAAGATAAAAATAATATTAATGATAAAAAATAAATATTAATGATAAAAATATATATTAATGATTAAAATATATATTAATGATAAAAATAAATTATTAATGATAAAATAAATATTAATGATAAAATATATATTAATGATAAAATATATATTAATGATAAAAATAATATTAATGATAAAAATAAATATTAATGATAAAAATATATATTAATGATAAAAATAAATATTAATGATAAAAATATATATTAATGATAAAAATATATATTAATGATAAAAATATATATTATGATAAAAATATATATTAATGATAAAATATATATTAATGATAAAAATATATATTAATGATAAAAATATATATTAATGATAAAAATATATATTAATGATAAAAATATATATTAATGATAAAATAATATATTTAATGATAAAAATAAATATTAATGATAAAAATAAATATTAATGATAAAATATATATTAATGATAAAAATATATATAATGATAAAAAATAATATAATGATAAAAATATATATAATGATAAAAATATAATTAATGATAAAAATAAATATTAATGATAAAATAAAATTAATGAATAAAATAATAATAATGATAAAAATAAATATTAATGATAAAAATAATAATAATGATAAAAATAAATATAATGATAAAATATATATTATGATAAAAATATATATTAATGATAAAAATATATATAATGATAAAAATATATATTAATGATAAAAATAAATATTAATGATAAAAATATATTAATGATAAAATAAATATTAGTGATAAAAATAATATTAATGATGAAAATATATATTAATGATAAAAATATATATTATGATAAAAAATATATATTAATGATAAAAATAAATATTAATGATAAAAATAAATATAATGATAAAAATAAATATTAATGATGAAAATATATATTAATGATAAAAATAAATTTAATGATAAAAATATATAATTAATGATAAAAATAAATATTAATGATAAAATAAATATTAATGATAAAAATATATATTAATGATAAAAATATATATTAATGATAAAAAATAAATATTAATGATAAAAATAAATATTAATGATAAGAATATATATTAATGATAAAAATAAATATTAATGATAAAAATATATATTAATGATACAAATATATATGAATGATAAAAATATATATTAATGATAAAAATATATATTAATGATAAAAATATATATAATGATAAAAATAATATTAATGATAAAAATATATATTAATGATAAAAATATATATTAATGATAAAAATATATATTAATGATAAAAAATAAATATTAATCATAAAAATAAAAATTAATGATAAAAATATATATTAATGATAAAATAAATATTAATGATAAAAATAAATATTAATGATAAAAATAAATAATAATGATAGAAATAAATATTAATGATAAAAATAAATAATAATGATAAAAATAAATATTAATGATAAAAATATATATTAATGATAAAATATATATTAATGATAAAAATATATATTAATGATAAAAATAAATATTAATGATAAAAATAAATATTAATGATAAAAATATATATTATGATAAAAATATATATTAATGATAAAAAATAAATATTAATGATAAAAATATATATTAATGATGAAAATATATATTAATGATAAAAATATATATTAATGATAAAAAATATATATTAATGATAAAAATAAATATTAATGATAAAAATAAATAATAATGATAAAAATAAATATTAATGATAAAAATAAATATTAATGATACAAATATATATTAAGGATAAAAAATATATATTAATGATAAAAATATATATTAATGATAAAAATATATATTAATGATAAAAAATAAATATTAATGATAAAAATAAATATTAATGATAAAAATATATATTAATGATAAAAATAAATATTAATGATAAAAATATATATTAATGATAAAAATATATATTAATGATAAAAATATATATTAATGATAAAAATATATATTAATGATAAAATATATATTAATGATAAAAATATATATTAATGATAAAAATAAATATTATGATAAAAATATATATTAATGATACAAAATATATATTAATGATAAAAAATATATATTAATGATAAAAATATATATTAATGATAAAAATATATATTAATGATAAAAAATAAATATTAATGATAAAAATATATATTAATGATAAAAAATAAATATTAATGATAAAAATAAATATTAATGATAAAAATAAATATAATGATAAAAATAAATATTAATGATAAAAATATATATTAATGATAAAAATATATATTAATGATAAAAATATATATTAATGATAAAAATATATATTATGATAAAAATAAATATTAATGATAAAAATATATATTAATGATAAAAATAAATATTAGTGATAAAAATATATATTAATGATAAAAATATATATTAATGATAAAAATATATATTAATGATAAAAAATATATATTAATGATAAAAATAAATATTAATGATAAAAATAAATATAATGATAAAAATAATATTAATGATAAAAAATAAATATTAATGATACAAATATATATTAAGGATAAAAATAATATAATGATAAATATATATATTAATGATAAAAATATATATTAATGATAAAAAATAAATATTAATGATAAAAATAAATATTAATGATAAAAATATATATTAATGATAAAAATATATATTAATGATAAAAATATATATTAATGATAAAAATATATATTAATGATAAAAATATATATTAATGATAAAAATAAATATTAATTCTAAAAATAAATATTAATGATAAAATATATATTAATGATAAAAATATATATTAATGATAAAAATAAGTATTAATGATAAAAATAATATTAATGATAAAAATATATATTAATGATAAAAATAAATATTAATGATAAAAAATAAATATTAATGATAAAAATAAATATTAATGATAAAAATATATATTAATGATAAAAATAAATATTAGTGATAAAAATATATATTAATGATAAAAATATATATTAATGATAAAAATATATATTAATGATAAAAATAAATATTAATGATAAAAATAATATTAATGATAAAAATAAATATTAATGATAAAAATAAATATTAATGATAAAAATATATATTAATGATAAAAATAAATATTAATGATAAAAATATATATTAATGATAAAAATATATATTAATGATAAAAATATATATTAATGATAAAAATATATATTAATGATAAAAATAAATATTAATGATAAAAATAATATTAATGATAAAAATAAATATAATGATAAAAATATATATTAATGATAAAAATATATATTAATGATAAAAATATATATTAATGATAAAAAATATATATTAATGATAAAAATAAATATTAATGATAAAAATAAATAATAATGATAAAAATAAATATTAATGATGAAAAATATATATTAATGATAAAATAAATATTAATGATAAAAATATATATTAATGATAAAAATAAATATTAATGATAAAAATAAATATTAATGATAAAAATATATATTAATGATAAAAATATATATTAATGATAAAAATAAATATTAATGATAAAAATAAATATTAATGATAAGAATATATATTAATGATAAAAATAAATATTAATGATAAAAATATATATTAATGATACAAATATATATGAATGATAAAAATATATATTAATGATAAAAATATATATTAATGATAAAAATATATATAATGATAAAAAATAATATTAATGATAAAAATAAATATTAATGATAAAAATATATATTGATGATAAAAATATATATTGATGATAAAAATAAATATTAATGATAAAAATATATATTAATGATAAAAATAAATATTAATGATAAAAATATATATTAATGATAAAAATAAATATTAATGATAAAAATAAATATTAATGATAAAAATAAATGTTAATGATAAAAATAAATATTAATGATAAAAATAAATATTAATGATAAAAATAAATATTAATGATAAAAATATATATTAATGATAAAAATATATATTAATGATAAATATATATATTAATGATACAAATATATATTAATGATAAAAATAAATATTAATGATAAAAATATATATTAATGATAAAAATATATATTAATGATAAAAATAAATATTAATGATAAAAATAAATATTAATGATAAAAATAAATATTAATGATAGAAATAAATATTAATGATAAAAATAAATATTAATGATAAAAATAAATATTAATGATAAAAATAAATATTAATGATAAAAATAAATATTAATGATAAAAATAAATAATAATGATAAAAATAAATATTAATGATAAAAATATATATTAATGATACAAATATATATTAATGACAAAAATATATATTAATGATAAAAATATATATTAATGATAAAAATATATATTATTGATAAAAATTAAATATTAATGATAAAAATAAATATTAATGATAAAAATAAATATTAATGATTAAAATAAATATTAATGATAAAAATAAATATTAATGATAAAAATAAATATTAATGATAAAAATATATATTAATGATAAATATATATATTAATGATACAAATATATATTAATGATAAAAATAAATATTAATGATAAAAATATATATTAATGATAAAAATATATATTAATGATAAAAATAAATATTAATGATAAAAATAAATTTTAATGATAAAAATAAATATTAATGATAGAAATAAATATTAATGATAAAAATAAATATTAATGATAAAAATAAATATTAATGATAAAAATAAATATTAATGATAAAAATAAATATTAATGATAAAAATAAATAATAATGATAAAAATAAATATTAATGATAAAAATATATATTAATGATACAAATATATATTAATGATAAAAATATATATTAATGATAAAAATATATATTAATGATAAAAATATATATTATTGATAAAAATTAAATATTAATGATAAAAATAAATATTAATGATAAAAATAAATATTAATGATAAAAATAAATATTATGATAAAAATAAATATTAATGATAAAAATAAATATTAATGATAAAAATATATATTAATGATAAAAATATATATTAATGATAAAAATAAGTATTAATGATAAAATAAATATTAGTGATAAAAATAAATAATAATGATAAAAATAAATATTAATGATAAAAATAAATATTAATGATAAAAATAAATATTAATGATAAAAATAAATATTAATGATAAAAATTAAATATTAATGATAAAAATAAATATTAATGATAAAAATAAATATTGGCGCTAATTGGTCCACTGAAGACTATTTAAGAAGGAAGACACAAAGGAGGAGGAGGAGGAGGAGGAGGAGGAGGAGGAGGGGAGGGGGAGGAGGGGGAGAATATTATGATTTTGCTGTAGGAGTTTGGAGAGAGGGAGGGAGAGAGAGACAGAGAGAGAGAGAGAGAGAGAGAGAGAGAGAGAGAGAGAGAGAGAGAGCGCGATAGAGATAGAGAGAATAAATAATTTTAGGCGTATCACACATGCGTATATAGTGTTTGATATTATAGTAATGATGAAACTGAGTCCAGATTCGTGTTCAGTTTGACTGAAAACCTTTAGGTACAAATTTTCACACAATTCTGAGGTGTGGAAATTTTTCACGAAATTTTCAAGGGTGTCACCTTAGAATTTTTTCATGAAATCATGTTTTTCAAAATAACTCGAAAAGTATGAGGTTTACGTAAAAAACATACGTAATAGTAAATATAGAGCAGGAGACGCCCGTTCCTTTGAGCTTTACTAGAATGTAATTGGAATGTAAGTAATGGAGATATTGATATATTTGTATTTTACACGAAACTTCTACTTATTACATTTTTCTCCTAAACCAAAAGAGTAATTTACAAACGGATGACACCATCAGATAGAACTTGTCAAGCTGAACAACTTTGTTTCTATACATCTTTGTTGTAGGACTAATACTTTACTTGTAAAATGACTAAACTATTTTGGA
>JAPQNM010000047.1:2422623-2425123 GCA_029783475.1 Metacarcinus magister
TCTCTCTCTCTCTCTCTCTCTCTCTCTCTCTCTCTCTCTCTCTCTCTCTCTTTCTCCTTGTTTTGTCTTATTTGAAAGGTTGAAGGTCATGTGTTTCCTCCTCCTCCTCATCTTTCTCCTCCTCCTCCTCCTCCTCCTCCTCCTCCTCCTCCTCCTCCTCCTCCTCCTCCTCCTCCTCCTCCTCCACCTCAACGAAGACCACCTCCACTTTTTCCCAGTCACTGTATCCACCTGCCTCCTACACACACACACACACACACACACACACACACACACACACACACACACACACACACACACACACACACACACACACACACACACACACAGCAGGAGAGGAACAATAGCCACAAATTGGAAGAGGACTGACCTAACACAGCAGGAAGCCGCCGTGTTTTTCTAAACCTGCTGAGGTCACCACCACCACCACCACCACCACCACCACCACCACCACCACCACCACCACCACCACCACCTGCTGACCCCCCATCCAAACCCCTACATCTTCCCAATTTTTCTTCCCACTTCTTTCTAATCACATCTACCACCTCCCTCTCTACCTACCTCCCTCTCTCTCTCCTACCTACCTCCTCCTCCTCTTCTCCCCCCTTCCCCCCCTTCACCCCCCCTCACACCTGGACCTCCTTGGATTAAGCTGTTCCTGTTCTGTTTCTTTTGTTTATTTTCGTTTCTTTTATTGGTTTGTGTGTTTTTATTGTTCTTTCTCTTTCCTGTTTGTTCAGTTTTAAATGTGTGTGTGTGTGTGTGTGTGTGTGTGTGTGTGTGTGTGTGTGTGTGTGTGTGTGTGTGTGTGTGTGTGTTTTCTATTTACTATTCTTCTTAGTTATTCTTTCCTTTTTTTTCCTCTCTCTCTTAATTCTATTGTTATTGTTATTCTTGTGTTGTTGTTTTTTTTTGTTTTTTTTTGGTCAGTTGTTTATTTAAAGTTTGTAAATTTTCTTCTTCCTTTTCCATTTATTCCTTCCTTTGTTATTTTATTTTCTGATGAGTATCTTTTCCTTTTCTTCTGTTCCTTTTCTTTTCTTTTCTTTCTTTCTTATCTTCTTTCTTTATAGTTCCCCTTTTCCTTTGTTATCTTAGTCTTGTTTACAGGTTTGATTCTCCTCCAGTTTTCTGTGAGTCTCTTGTTATCACTCCTTGCTATCCCCTTCCTTCCTTCCTTTCTTTCTTTCTTTCTTCTTTTCTTTCTTTCTTTTTATCATTCTTCAATATCTTTGTTTGTTTTTCCTCCTTTCTGTTTTTCTCTGTCTGTCTTTCATTTTTTTTTCTATCCTTCTGTCTTTTTTTTCAGTGTTAATATCATCAAAATAATAGTAATAATAATAATCTTCTTCTTCTTTCCTTCTCTCTCCTTCTCCTCCTCCTCCTCCTCCTCCTCCTCCTCCTCCTCCTCCTCCTCCTCCTTCATCTCCTCCTCCTCCTCATTTTTTTCTCTCTTCCTGTTTTGTCTTCACTATTATGTTTCCTAATTTTTTTCTTCCTCTCGTGTGTCTTACCTTCTTATATCTTTTTTTTCTTTCTTTTCTTCTTTGTTTACTAGTGTTGCACGACGCTTGCAACGTAAATATGACTTGTTTGATACGTGTGTGTGTGTGTGTGTGTGTGTGTGTGTGTGTGTGTGTGTGTGTGTGTGTGTGTGTGTGTGTGTGTGTGTGTGTGTGTGTGTGTGTGTGTGTATGAGAGAGACAGAGAGAGAGAGAGAGAGAGAGAGAGAGAGAGAGAGAGAGAGATGAAAAAAAAATATAGAAATACATACATTATAATCTGTCACGCAAACTATATATTTTTTCTCTCTTTTTCTTTTTTTTTATTACATTCTTTTTTTTTTACGTTGTGCTTCGAAAATTTATCTCACTAAAAAATGTGTCGCAGGTGAAAGAAAAGGATAGATTCATTTTATTTCTTCTTTTTCTCTTTTTTTTTATTTCATATTGGCAAGCATATAAGTCCATTGTAAATGTGAGCATCTTTTTTTTAATATTTCAACTAATATTGTCATTCTCTCTCTCTCTCTCTCTCTCTCTCTCTCTCTCTCTCTCTCTCTCTCTCTCTCTCTCTCTCTCTCTCTCTCTCTCTCTCTCTCTCTCTCTCTCTCTCTCTCTCTCTCTCTCTCATGGGAGGAATTAACATAAACAACGTTATTTATTATCACTATTATTGTATTTTCTTAAGATAATTACACAAGTAGGTAATACATATATAATGTATACATACACAGAAAGTTGGCAGTCTTACTACGTACACACACGCACACAAACACAAATACACTTAACTTCCACATCAACATTCCACCTTCTCATCCACCCAGACAGTCATCCATCCATCCACACCCACACACACACACTCACTCACCCAGACACCCACAATCACCTGTAACTCACCTCACCCCACACAATCACTGCACACACTCACACCTCTCTCCCCCTTAAACCACCTCCTCCCCCTCTCCACCCACCCCTACCTCCCCACCTCACCCTCC
>JAPQNM010000047.1:2427623-2430123 GCA_029783475.1 Metacarcinus magister
GATGGGGAGAAGGAGTAATATATTCTAGTACATACATACAACAAGACCCCCCCAAAAAAAAATCACACACACACACACACACACACACACACACACACACACACACACACACACACACACACACACACACACACACACACACACACACACTCAGAGTCAACACGAAGGAATGACACGCGACTCAACATATTTAAACAGCTTTCATGGCCCGCCGCCGTTCGCTAGATAAACAGAGACGCCCCAGAACGACCCTAGAGAACCCCAGAGCGGCCGTCAGGGGGCTTGGCGGGGCGATAAAGATTTTTTCAGTTTTTCCTGTGAGAGATGAAAGAGAGAGACAGACACACACACACATACATATACATACATAGACATCCTTCCCTCCCTTGTGTGTGTCAGGGGTGGTGGGGGGGGGGCATCGTAACCCTTTCCCTGGGTGTCCTCGAAGGGTGAAGGGTCCTCGTGGTGGGCGGCGGAAGGGTGTCGCTGCCTTAGGGTGGAGGGCGGAGGGCGGTGGGTGGCAGGTCGTCCCGCTTGAGTGGCAGCTTTGAGGTGAGTGGGTGAGCGAGGTGAGCGGGGAAGTGCATGGGTGAGAGGAGGGAGTGTATGGGTGGAGGAGGAGGGCAGGGCGAGTGGGTGGAGGAGGAAGAGGAAATGGGTGGGTGGATAAGAGAGGTTAGATTTCGTTTATTAGTGGGTGGAAGGAGATTTTGTTGGGTTAGATCACTCACTCACTCACTCACTCACTCACTCACTCACTCACTCACTCACTCACTCACACACTCACTCACTCACTCACTCACTCATTCATTACACTAGTACAACATCATCACCATACCTTACCATACCCCCAAACCATACACTATACATCACCATACTACTTCTCTCACCCCCCCTTTCTCCACCTCCTTCCCTCCCCCCCAAAGGTGTATGAGTAGGCAGGGAACACCCACCATGCTAACAGGCCGCTTCATAGCCTCATAGTTGTATTTCGCCTCATCACCCAACACAAGGCCTCCCCCCCCTTCACCCTCCCCCCCCCCTTCACCCTCCACCCCCCCTTCACCCACCCCGGGGCAAGCTGTCACCCAGAGAAAAGAAAAGCGGCGTGAATTCTCTTCTTCTCTCTTCTCCTCCATCTTCTCCTCTTCTTCTTCTTCTTCCTCCCCAAGACGTGCTATTCTTTTTTTTTTAATATCTCTCTCTCTCTCTCTCTCTCTCTCTCTCTCTCTCTCTCTCTCTCTCTCTCTCTCTCTCTCTCTCTCTCTCTCTCTCTCTCTCTCTCTCTCTCTCTCTCTCTCTCTTTTTCTTTCCCCTCCCTCTCCCTTATGTATATGTAGCTCCCTTTCCCCCCTCAGGCAAACCACTCCCTCCCTCTTACTCTCCCCTCTCTCCTCCCCTTATCCCTCTACCCCTCATTTCCCTTTATTCCTCTCCCTCCCAGAATAGTGTGAGGCATACCCACCAACCTTGCACTACGCCTCCTAACACTATACAAAACACCATACTTGTGCACGACAATCACCATAGCTTCTCGACGTATATGGCACAATACAAGCTATTTATGTCATCATCAGTATGGTGTTCGTTATAGTGTTGTAATATTGTTGGTTATTGTGTCATGCACCATACCCTCAAGGTGCTAAGTCATTGCTAACTTATTACTGACAGTCACCATAAGCAGGGACACTATACTTGATTATTGGATTTATAAATTGAATCAAAACTGTACTACTACTATTATTACTACTTTGCCACCGTCACCATCTCAGTATCATCAATCACTATCATCACTACAACACTCACCATCACCTTCACCATAGTTCACATTCACCTCCACAACCACTCACAATCACCACAATCAATCATTACTATCACAATCGCCTCTAATAATTATAAGCCTCACCATCACCACACAATCATCACCATCACCACCACAACACACTCCTCAGCTCCTTCACTTGCCTCCCTAAGAACGGCGTCCGAGGCTGGTGAAGGTGAGGTGCTGTGTTCAGCAGGGGGTCTCATGGGGGGGCTGGGGGCAGGGGAGGTAGTGGAGGCCTTTCAGCCTGCACTAACACACGTCCTGCATCACGTCAGGAGTGACGAGGACGTGTCTTACTCGGCACTTCCCGCCCCAAAAGGCACCGCCACAATTGGAAGTGTTCGGACGCAGCCAATATCAGGGAGCAGCGATTTGTCGGAGCCGCGCTCAGGCACAATATTTGGAAAATGGTGGCGGGAGAGCCGAAAACTTTGGTCAAACAACTGTGCTCTGATTGGTCCACACCGATCAATGTTTGTCCCAACACGCCTCCGATTGGCCACGAGGCGGAGCCTGGTCAGATGGGCAGGCCGCTGGGAGGTGGGAGCCAATGGGCGTGCGGCGCGCTAAGGGGTGCGGGGCGGAGCGTGGCGGCGGACACAGTTATTCTTAAGTCGGTATCGGCCCTCGGAGGACAACATTAATCAGCGGCAGCAGCGGGAGGCGGCGTGTGAC
>JAPQNM010000047.1:2435123-2482623 GCA_029783475.1 Metacarcinus magister
TAGATGAGGTATAGTGGTATAGAGGTATGGTATAGAGGTATAGTGACTGTAAGGATGAGATGTCTAACTTGAATCACTTATGAACAAATCCAGTGTTTTGAGGTACCTTACTTTGAGTGGTGGTGGTGGTGGTGGTGGCTGTGGTGGTGGTGGTGGTGGTGGCTGTGATGGTGGTGGTGGTGGTGGTGGTGGTAGTGGTGGTGATGGTGTATTTTTGAAGTATTCCCCTTAGGTTAATTTACATCCTTTGATTGTTAACTTACCTTTACGCTGCGTCAAGATGCAGGACAACCTCAGGGTAATGTTATGCACATCAGAACTTTAATCACGGTTGGCCAGGATGTGGATACTTCTGGCTTGAGAGGATGGCTGGTGAGGCAATTTATAAATAACACAACAGAACCGTTACTGCGGACAGAACAGCCATTCAACATCACTCGCTGCTTTGACACTGCTGATGTGAGCCCCGTGCAGCTGGAGGGAACAGCAGCCTCCACCTCCACCTCCACCAACACTTCCAATCTTTGTAACGAAACACAAAACCAAACTATTTCAGGGCGAGAATAGGTATATATTTTGTGTTTTCTTCGGTTTATTAGCATATCATTGTGTTTCCTTCTATGAGTGCGTGGAGTGGTGTCGTGGGTGGTGGTGGTGTGGTGTTGAGCGGCGGGAAGGAGCGAGGCGAGGCCAGGAAAGGCGACGCGGCAGCATTGTGTGAGGATTAAACGGGAGGGACGGATCAGCGGCGGGGCCCAGGCGGTGGTGGCGGGGAGGAGCGAGGCGACGGGCGGCTTAGGAGGCGAGTGGAGGCGGTCAGAGAAGGTGGAGGGAGAGGGTGGTGGAGAAGGAAAAGGAGAGGGTGGAACAAGGAGGAAGTGGAAGGAAAATGTTGAAACAGTGATAGGTTGAAGGGAAGGAAGAAGCCAAGGAAGTAGTAAAGGGAGAGGAGAATGAAGGCAAGGGGATTGAAAACCAAATAGGATGAAGGAAGGATCACTGTGCTGCCCAGGACGCCGAAAAAGGTGTCGTGAAGAACAGGAACTCCCAAACAAAGCATGTCGACAGAGTGTATTGAGATTTATTCTAATAAAACTAGTCACCTCTAGAATACATAGATGTTAGGGAACGTCTTAGGTATTTGAGAACCAATTGCCTCCCACTCTGACCTTGAAAGTAATCCCTCGGAAGTACACACAAATTACTTTTCATATCCATACCGACAACAAGTCCTGAGCCACGACAAAAGATGGCACCCCAAGTTGGCACCCCGCACAGGGCACACCGAGGAACCTGCCATTAGTGCCACAAACAATAAATCTTCGTCAAGACTCTCCGTAACAAACAATTTCCCACAAGTCGTAACCACAGACCATCACCGTCACTTCATCCTACATTCCTACCTCCACCCTGCCATACAAGTCACCTGTCTCCACCGTCCCGTCCCTCAGGAAAGTGTACGGTACCTGAACCCAAGATGACGTCTCGTTGAGCCTTTCACACGTGCGTCCCTAGAATTGTTGAGTGTCAGGGCGCGTAAGTACTCTCATAACATCCTGTCACATGCCCACCACGCCTCCTCCTCCTCCTCCTCCTCCTCCTCCTCCTCCTCCTCCTCCTCCTCCTCCTCCTCCTCCTCCTCCTTCCTCCTCCTCCTCCTCCTCCTCCTCCTCCTCCTCCTCCTCCTCCTCCTCCTCCTCCTCCTCCTCTTCCTCCCCCTCCCCTGCCATCACGTGGGGAGGAATGAGGTGAGAATGGGAGGGGAAGTACTGTATACATTGATCCGTCTTTGTGGTATGGGATAAGGGGATAAGGGGATGATGACGAGGGGAGAAAGAAGTAGTGATATATGAGACACAGGAAGAGGTGTCGTGTAAGGAAACGAAGGGAAAATGAAACTCCTTACATCCTATTGATTCATATTCGTGTGTGTGGCGATGGGTAGGAGAAAGAGAAGTTGGAGTACAAAGAGAAACAATGGAGTAAGCAAAGAAAGTGATAATAGTATACCATAGATTATGTTAATTTGTACAGGTGTTACAGAGGGTTCAGGTAACATCCCAATTAGCTACAGGTGGAGAGAGGAACGAGACTAGCCCAGGTGTAATGATTCTAATCCATCTTTTGAATTTTATAACAAAGCAAGTGGTTTATGTGGATACTATTATATGAAGACAACTGAGAATGTGGTAGAACTTAAGTGGAATATAGAGAAGTAGGATTAGTGTGTGGATGCTGTGACTAAGTGGATGAAGATATAAATTTGCGTATATGTATAAAGTGGATGAGGCTGTGAAGAGGTTGAATAAGGATAACTACATGGACTGAAATCTGGATGTGAGTCTGCTATGAATTTTAATGTGGAAGAACAGGTTAGGTGGAGGTGTGGAAGATGCAAATTGTATCATGTTGAAGTCCCGGTTGTTATGTAGAGTTTAAAGTCCAAATGTGAAGGTGGATGTAATGTATGTGGAATAATGGATTAAACTGATAAGCAACACCTGGTTCATAGATGTGGGTTAAGAGGTGATAAAGGATAGTTAAAGAATGGATATGGGTGTGGAGGAATGATGTTGGATAAGGATGTGGAGGCTGACGATTACATGTGGATTAAGAGATAAGATTAGGATGTAGAGAACAGTGATTGAAAGTGGAACCAAATATTTTAATCTGGATGATCTGAACAGCGTGTACAAAGATGGATATAGATAGTGGATAAGGAAGAGAAAACTGATAACCATGTAGAATAAGATATCAGATGAGGATGTAGAGAACAGTGATTGAAAATGGAGACAAATATTTAGATGTGTAAGATTTGAGGAACATTTACAGAGCAGTGATGTGACGGGAAGGTGGTGATGTTACAACCACCCCCTTCATCTCGCGCACACACACACGCACGCACGCACGCACTGAGGCTGCCAGACTCAAGAAAGAAAGGGAGAGAGGAGAGAGGAGAGAGAGAACAAGAGAGAAGAGGAGGGAGAGGAAACCAGAACCACCTTTTCCTATTGGCTGAGACATCAACTAGCTCCGCCCCTCAGTGTGACGAGCAAAGCAAGTTGTGACCAATCCCTGCCCCCCTGCCCCCCCTGCCCCCCTGCCCCCCTTTGCCCCCCCTGCCCCCCTGCCCCCTCCTCACACATACCATATTGATCACTTCCTGCGCCTTGAAACTCACTCCATTTCACAAAAACTGATCAAGGCGAGGGAACTTTAAATATCAGTGTTGCCAGACCCGACTCGATGCCTCGTTATCGGGACAGTAGCTTCACCGATTCCAGGAAAACTTGGTAAAAGGATGTGGGGTTTTTTTTTATACTACTTTTTTTTTATTATGGGAAGGTGGCTGGAGGTGTTAGGAAGGGAAGGGAAGGGAAAAGGAAAAGGAAGGAAGGGAAGGTTGGGTGGGATGAGAAAGTGATTGATGTGGATTTGTTATTTGTGGATTCTATTTCGTTATATTTTTTCTTTCTTTTTCTTTTTCTTTTTTTTTATTACTTATGTGTTGATTTTTTTCTCTTTTTTTTTTGGTGGAGGTCATTTTTTTTTGTTTGTGTTTTTGTCTTCCTGTTTTCATCATGTCACTGTCTCACTTCTTTGTTTTCTTCCTTATTTGTTTGTTTTGCAGGAAGAAGTTGTTTCTCTCTCTCTCTCTCTCTCTCTCTCTCTCTCTCTCTCTCTCTCTCTCTCTCTCTCTCTCTCTCTCTCTCTCTCTCTCTCTCTCTCTCTCTCTCTCTCTCTCTCTGTGTTTTTGAAGCCTCTCGTTTTCTTTTACCTGTTGTTGTTTTTGTTTCTTTGTTTCAAGTTGTTTTTTGGTGTTTCTCTTGCTGTGGCGGTGGTGGTGGTGGTGGTGGTGGTGGTGGTGGTGGTGGTGGTGGTGGTGGTGGTGGTGGTGGTGGTCGGAATCTTATCAAGGGAACGATGTGCGTGTGTGTGTGTGTGTGTGTGTGTGTGTGTGTGTGTGTGTGTGTGTGTGTGTGTGTGTGTGTGTGTGTGTGTGTGTGTGTGTGTGTGTGTGTTTCCTGGACAACCCTTTGAGCGCCATGTGTTTTGATTATACCCTCTCCTGTAGATTACCTCCCCTCCATCCCTCCCCTCCCATCCCTCCCCTCATCCCTCCCCCCCCATCCCTCCCTCCATCCCTCCCTCCGTCCCTCCCTCCATCCCTCCTTCCATCCCTCCCTCCGTCCCTCCCCTTCTCTGTAATCTCCCCCTCCACACGCACCCTCTCCTCCCTTACTCTATGGGGGAGGAGAGGAGGAGGAGGAGGTACAGGAGAAGGAGGTACAGGGGGAGGAGGAGGAGGAGGAGGAGGCGTGTCTCATCATCTGCTTTACCCTGTCAGCCTCTCCCTGCCATGGTGGTGGTGGTGGTGGTGGTGAAAAGGGTGTAAGTATACTCTTTATGTACACATGGAAGCCCTTCTGTGTGTGTGTGTGTGTGTGTGTGTGTGTGTGTGTGTGTGTGTGTGTGTGTGTGTGTGTGCGCTTCAGTTCCCTCACATGCCTTTCCCCTTCTTCTCCCTCACCAGAAAGGAAGAAGGGGAAGGAAGAGGGGAGTGGAGAAGAGGAAGGAGGAAGAATTTTGGATGGAGAAAAAGAAAAAGAAAAAGAGGATGTAGCAGAGACGTGGTTGTGATGTGGATTTGTCTGACATGCAAGCGAGGTGGAGGGAGGGAGGGAGGGAGGGAAGGAGGGAGGAGAAACAGGTGGATGTAGGAGGGAAGGAGAGGAATGAAAGGGTAAAAAAGAGGGGAAAGGAGGATTATAGATGATTGAAGGGAAGGGTTGGAGGATGAGGAAGAGGAGGAGGAGTAACGGGGGGGGAGAGAAGGAGATATTATCCAATAAATGTCAGTTTTGTCTACAAATTACACTTGTTACCGCCCCGCCCCCCCTTGTGACGGTGTATTGTGACGTCACTACCCGTGTCACGTGACCTGTTATTATGCCACTCACCCTGCTGCTCGTGCCTGGTTACGCGCGCACACACACACACACACACACACACACACACACACACACACACACACACACACACACACACACACACACACACATACACACACATACACATACACACAAGGTCTTCACTGTATCTATTCTTTCTTCTTTTTTTTTCCTTACTTGCTTGTCATGTTTCTATTTGCATTATTTTTCTCCCCCTCTTCCTGGTTTTCTTGTTTTTCTTTTTCTTCTTCTACTTCTTCATTTCCTTCGTTTATTTCTTATTTGCATCTTATTTTTCTCCTTGTAAGTCTTCCTCCTCCTCTTCCTCTTCTTCCTCATCATTATCATCATCATCATCATCATCATCATCTTATTTTGTTCGATGTCTATGTAATTTTCACGTCCTCTGGTCCTTCAGGTTTCCACGTTCCCTGCCTCCAAGTCCCGCCCTGCATGTGTTCTGCCGCGAGTCACTGACCACACCGCTGCGTCCAGGTCCTGCTTCCTCAAGGTAAGCCGTGCACCTGTTGGCAGCCAGGGAGTCCTTTCACTTTGTACTGTTGTCTTATTTACCTGTGTGTTGAGTTTGTGAGTTTGTGAGTGATTGATTGAGTGAATGAATGGGTGGATGGGTGGGTAAGTGAGTGACTTAGTTAATTAGTGAGTGAGTGATTGAATGAGTTAATGAAAGAGTAAGTGAGTGAATGAGTAATTAAGTTTGTTAGCTAGTCAGTTGATTGCTTAATAAGTTATTTAATAATTCATTTAATAATTCATTTTGTTTATCATTTCATTAGTCAGTAAATCATTCAATCAATCAATCAATCACACACACAGACACATCCTTACAAAACAAAACATCGTGGCCTTCCTATCACGACTAGTACATACAGTACATACAATCTCTCTTCCCATCACCCATAGAACGACAGGAGGTCACCACTCGTTCACTCATCACCTGCCTTCCCTCACAAGGTAGTCACAGCTTAGGTATTGATCGTGTCTCGAGAGTAAGTGGCAAAGCTTCTACAGAATGAGGGATGACTTAAGCAAGGAGACATATTGTGTACTAGTAAATACCCGTTAGTAGTCTGGAGTTATTATCTTATGAATTCAGCAGCTCGCTAGGGTAATGTGTGTATACTGGTGCAAACGATGACGCGCTCAGAATATATTATGACTATACTTCCCACTCTCGTTCTTGCGTTGTTAAGTGTAGCAGTGGTGGAAAAATACCCTGGATTTATAATTTTTTAATTTTTATTTTTTTCATATTTTTTCTTTTTCTTTATCTTTTTCTTCTTTTTTTTAATAGGTGCCGTATCAGAGTTCATCGTTACTTGGCAACATTTCTGATACACAGGCACGAGCTTTGTTGTGGTGATGCGTGTGTTGGTGATGCTGCTGCTGCTGCTGCTGCTGCTGCGGTGGTGGCTTGGACAATGATGGCAGGACGAACAAAGAACTAGATGGAGAGACAAGATTGGAAGTTTATAGCTGGGGTGGCCTGGAAATTATAGATGATGATGGTGATGATAATGATGATGATACTGATGATGATGATGATGATTTGACGGTCCATCGTAGCTATTATAGTAGAGAGCAATCTCCTTTCTTTTTAACTTTCTTTATTACATATGATATAATTAATTTAGATAGGAAGATGAATTATTGATAGGTAGATAGATATATATTAAATTAATTAATCTATCTATTTGTTATTTCATTTGTTTATCTATCTATTTATGTATTCTATTCTCTCGTGTATGTGTGTGTGTGTGTGTGTGTGTGTGTGTGTGTGTGTGTGTGTGTGTGTGTGTGTGTGTGTGTGTGTGTGTGTGTGTGTGTGTACGCGTCGCTTACACACTTTCGATCCATCTACGTTCACTCTAATCATCATCCTGGGAACTACAGGAGCCTCAGGGGGCGTGGGGAGGGGCGTGGTGATGGGGGGGCGGGCGGCAGATGAGGGGAAGGAGTGGGATTGTTGTTGTTATTATTGTTGTTCTTGATAGTGTGGATAAGGATGGAGGGAGAATGAGGGTTATAAATTCATTCTAGATTTAGTGGAGATGGTGGTAGAGGAGGAGGAGGCAGTGGTAGTGGTAGTGGTGATGGTAGCGATGGTAGTAGACTTGTTGTGTTGTTGGGACTGATGGTGGTAGTGATAATAGAGCTGTTATTGTTGTTGTTGTGATGGTGGTGGTGATGGTGGTGGTGGTGGTGGTGGTGTGTGATGGAGGAGGCTTTGGCACATAGGAGAGACGGGAGGAGACGAGGAGAGAGGAGTGAGGGACGAAGGTAGGAGGGATGGACGGAGGGGAGGAGGAGTGTGCCTACCTGCAAGTATACCTGTCGAGGAAGCTGAATATCACACACTACCTCAAGTTGGAAGTCCCGCGTGATGGGGGGCGGGAGGGAGGGGGGCGTGGACAGGTAGCTGAGGGGGGGGAGGGTGTTGGGATGGCGGCAGCACAGGTGTATAATCAAGGCGGAGACACTGCCGCCCACCTGTCAGGAGGACGCGACGGGGAAGAAGCCTCGTTTGTAGCTGCGGCGCCGCTAATGGACAGCCGCGCCGCCGCCGATCCAGGAAGGGGAGAGTGCGAGGCTGTGAGGGGCGCGCCATCAAGATAACACGCTCAATAAGTAACCAAGATATAAAAAGAAAAAAAAATAATAAAACGCAAAGGACCTCGTCAGCCACAATAGGAGGACTTTATCTCTTCAGGCTGGAACAAAAGGCTGATATTTGACATGTAACAAAAAAAGCTTCATCCAGGCGGCAGCGGAGGGGCGGGTGGCTGGTGGAGGGAGGAGGTGGAGGGTGTGGACACTCTGCCGCCAAACAGACCAAACATTTCCCGCGCGGCAGTGGGTGGGCGGTGAAGAGCATCTGATACGCGCTAGGTAATGTGTGGGGCCGGGATGACGCCACACTCCTGCGATGACAGCTAATTTACCCCGCCGCACTTAGGGCTGTGTAATCAGAGGAGAAGCAAGTATCGGTGCGCCTCAGGGGTCCATAGGGCGTCACTACCTCTCCCTCTCTCTTTCTCTCCCTCGCGCGGGATAACGAGGCGATGCGGGGAGCTTTGGTGTGCACGGGTGTATGTAAACGTTTATTTATTTATTTTTTTTAAGTATTCCTAAAAAAAAGTTCACAGCAAGATTATGAACACAACGAGAGGTACAAAGAGATTCCAAGGCCATAATTACGTCCGTTATGCCTTTTGTACTCCTTTGAAGGTTTAAATAACACCGTGAAATAGTTACAGGAACAGCGAAATATGGGGTTCGAACACCTCTACCTTGTTTGAAAATGTTTGGAAAATGTTTGGAAGACTGAGCGGCTATCTGAATGCATATACGTATATACTGGTGTGTGTGTGTGTGTGTGTGTGTGTGTGTGTGTGTGTGTGTGTGTGTGTGTGTGTAGGGTGGCCTGTTAGAGGGATGCAAAACACATCTATGCCTCCATGTTCCCGATTCCCCACCTCCCCCCCCCCAACACCACGATCGCATCCCCTCCCCCCCGCCCCCCTCCCCCTGACTCCCCCTTCCCGTTGTAAACAAAATGACAAATAATGTTTAAATGCCTTGAATAGTTTTGCCGCAAATTTTACAAAACTATTTTTTTTTTTTACAGTTTATGGCGTGTTTAATGATTTGCACTTTTTACAGCAAGTTGACCGCCGCCGCCGCCGCCCTCGTATTGGTATTCGGGCCACGCGGCGACACCTTTCCACACGCCGCTGCCGCCACGCCCGCCCGCACGCCTGCCTGCCACCTGGAAGCTCCTGTACGGGCGGTTGCAGGAGGCTCAAGGCTCAGGGCTCAGTGGTCTCTCAATTACGCTTCTCACTCCTTCAACCTTGTATAAGTGCCTCATAATCAACACTCAACAGCTATTAATCACGTTCATTCAATAACTATTTACACATTTTGCAGACAGAGGACGAAGACGAGGCGATGGCAGACAATCCGACGGCAGTGTTGAAGCGGAACTGGAATAGACGAACAGCAGACCAAGATGAGAGGAGTAAGTCACACGAGATAGACCTTTGTTTGTCCTTTACTTTCATGTACACTAGTCGTAGTTACCGGTGATCGTAACAACTTCAAGATTAAGCCAACTTTACGCCCCGACTAGATAGAATATAGAACTCAGGAGGAGGATGTGGCTGGGTTGCGTGAGACAGGATAGGATGTGTTTACTTATACTGTAACGCCTCGTGCACTCCTTCACGCCCTTAACTGCAACACCTTTCGTTTTATATCTAGTGTTGAGTCAGTGTTTCTTGCCTCGTTACCTCTTGCCTTTTTCCTCTAATCTTGTTTTGCCTTTTCTCTTTTAAAAATCCTTACCCCTCACCGTCCCCTTCCCTTCTCTCCTTTCACTATCCCCCCTTCCTTCCTTTCCACAACTGCCCTCGTCCTCCTCCCTCCCTCCCTCTCCCCCTCCCTCCCCCTCTCCCTCCCCTCCTCCCTGGCCTCTTCTGTAACCTCACGTTTCGCACACAAAGTCACGGCCTGAGGTGAGGATACGTACACACATCAACACACTCGAGGTAGTCACACGAGTAGCAGGTGTGTGTGTGTGTGTGTGTGTGTGTGAGAGAGAGAGAGAGAGAGAGAGAGAGAGAGAGAGAGAGAGAGAGAGAGAGAGAGAGAGAGAGAGAGAGCGTAGGAAATCAATAGGTTTTTTATATATATGTTTTTATTTGTATTTAATTGAATTTCCACCAAACCACGCACTATACAAGGCTGACGAAGCACCTGAACGGCCCACCAGCGCCATCTGTTGGTCGGCTTCAAGAAAGGTTAAAGAAAAGAGCCACGGGAGTGAACACTTCTTTTTTTATTATTATTATTGTTATACTGTTGTTGGTTTTTTTTTATTAATTCTCTAAATATTTTTCTTCATACCTCACTTTGTCCGTAGTTCCTTAGGTAAGCCAAGGTAAACTATGCTGAACGAAACCGTCACGTCTCCCTGAATACAGAAGCGTTCCTGCAAGCAATTAAATCCTTCTAATAGAAATCATGAAGGTACATAATTAAAAATAGACCACGAGAGGATGAAGGAGACGGAGTTGCTAGGATGTGGGATGGGAAATAATAGAAGGAGGAGGGACAGAAGGGGCTGCGCAACCACCTCTGCGCGTCACCAGTACAGGCCTTTGGGGCGAGCGGGGAGGAGTGCACGAGTTTGCTGCTGCTTGAGACCTCGAGCTTTATTATTATTCAGGTAAGTTTATGCATTTAACACTATTTCTTGCAGTAGTGATCATACGGCAAGCTGTTCATGCAAGTTGTTGTTGTAGTACTTGAGTTTGAAGTTATTATGAAAGGCATGAAGCAGGGAGGTGGAGGTGAGGTGACGGGCTGTCAGGACTCCTCTTCTCTGATCATTACGGGATTATTAGTGTATTATTATAAGATTTAAACTCATTTCAGGCGGCAAGTTACGTAGTTCTTTAGCCACGTGTTGTTTGTGTTAGAAGAAAGTATAATTGATGTGAATGATTAAATTAACTAGATTCTTAACTAGGGTAAGTAGCTCGTCATCCTGTCAGTGTCGACATAATTACCTTGTTTGATAGTTGGGTGGCTCTGTGGTGCAGTGCTCGGCTCGTGACCAAATGGTTGATAGTTCGATCCTGGCCCACGGCAGCTTCTTGATGAGGGGTATCGCGCTCTCGTTAACCCAAGCTAAACTATATAGTCTATAGTTAACTAGTTCAGATTATTTGGTTTAGATTATTCAATTACCCTTGTTAGATAGTTAAGGATTAATTTTGTGCCGGGTAGTTTTGTTCTCCTTTCCATAGAATGAACCATAGATCGTTAACCATACAAAGATGAATGACAAGAATCATGCGAAAACTTAAAAACTTGTGTACATGGATGTTCAAATAACTTTAATTAGTACATTCATTAAGTAAGTGAATGGTACTGGTAATCAAAAAGGTCTTAAAGTGGGAGTAAAAAGATTTAACGAAGATTGTTGAAGGAAATGGGCAATTTAGGACACGTAACTGAAATGATGCCCATGTTTTCTCCCTCCATTGCTCACACTCGCACATGTAGACACCCATGTTCGTGCCCCACTCTCCTTACACCTTCACCTCCGCACTTTCAGCCCTTAATAACTGCACTAGTACTTTTTGTGTGTGCCGCCCTATCAACTATCATTCCCCACCACTTTACGTCAACGCCCCTCATCTCTTCCCCGCTAATGCATGTCACCTGCCAACAAACTCACCCGAATATCCACACCCACCCTCCCAGCACCATCATAACATCTATATTTGTGTGTTTTTTTTGTCCATAGCAACCAAGAGCATCGGCTGTGCTACAAGATGGATGACGATGCTAGGCGGGGATGCACGACGAAGTAAGGAATGTTGTGAAAGGTGTTCAGGAAGGTAGAACACACACACACACACACACACAACATTGCAGTAGTAATAGTAGTAGTAGTAGTAGTGGTTGTACAATATGTAGCTTCCTATGTACGCATCTCCTAATAATTCCTGTTCAGTCATGTTTTGTTGTGGTTGTTACGGATATATCAGCATGCTTTTCATTTTGGTTATTCAACTATCTATCTATATACCTGGCTTATATTATCATTTAAAGGGTTTGCCAAGACAAGGCATTTAGGATTTAGGAAGACTATACGGTGCTACTTTAGTTTGTTCTCTACAAGGAAAAACTATCTACACCGTACACATTCTATTTTGGAATGATATCTACATAGTAAAACATATTATAACATGTATAATAAATAAAATGTGATTGGAGTAGTTAGGTTAGGTTAGTTTTAATCGGTTTTAATCAGTTTTAATTCGCTAACAGTTCAATATATGGAAACCAAATACCACTATTAAGTCATATTGTGTAAATTTAGGGTAGGTCATCTTTATGTATTTTTGTCATGAGACCAGCTTCAGCCAGTACAGTTAAATAATGGTTATTTCATTATTGTTATTAGGCAAGCAAGGGTGAAATACAGTTTGATATTGTAGTAATCAGGAAAATAAAGCCAGATTCGTGTTCAGTATGACCGAAAACCTCATTGTACCAATTTTCATGAGATTCGGAGGTGTGGAAATTTCCATGAAATTTTGTAGGGTACACCCTTAGAATTTTTTACATAAATCATAAATTTTGAAATAACTCGAAATGTATGGGTTTTACGTAAAAAACGTATATATTATAAAAGAAAGAGCAGAAGACGCCCGTTCTATTGAGCTATAGTAAAACAGAATTGAAACGTAATTATAGATGTAGGAGTGTAAAGTATTATGCATTAATTTCATTCACATAATTTAAAATTTCTTCATAATTATTAGAGTTATTGGATAGATTATGACGATATGAACTAGACATTATCAAACTCCATAACTTTACTTCTATACAACTTTCCTGTAGGACTAATATTTACGTAGTAAAATGGGAAAAAACTTTTTTGACCTCAATTCTGGTGGAATTTACGGGCCACAAAATAAAAAATCCAACTATTACAGTAATGACAGAATTAATTCCAGATTCGTGATCACCATGCCCGAGAACCAATTTTCATGAGTTGTGTTGAAATATTAACAAAAGCTTAACCTAACCTAAGTAAAATACGTTGTTCCCACCCTTAACACCACCAAAGTAGATTCATGACACGTAGATAACAAAACAAAGTAGCACCTATACTCCCCCTTCTCAGAAAAGGGGTTTCCCAGACCCTTTAGATCGATTTTTCCGATCTAAGATCTCTATCTATTTACCAGTTTTCCCCACACAGTTGAAGTAACTATCACTGCATGCTTTAGTCACTTGGTTCCTCTCGATAACCCAGTGGCGGTCCTGGGCATAGACAGCCGCTTAGGGCGCCAGTTGTGGCAAGGGGCGACAGAGCATGGTCAGTCAGCTGTAATACGACAATCAGTAACTTTTTATTAAGGCCTTAACAAGCAATGTTTACTAACAGACGCTAGCAAAAAGTGTCGCATAAAACCTAACAAATCCGCTGCTAGCACTGACAAGGCTTAGCAAACAATGTTAGGTAACAACGGTTTTGTTACTGAATGTAGCGAAAATCCACTAAGTGTGTGTGGGGGGCGGCACCTTTGTATGTTCTCGCCTAGGGCGCCAGAAATGCCAGGACCGCCACTGCGATAACCTACTAATATTGCCGGTGGTGACAGGGAATGATTAGGATGTATTTGATCGTCATTATCCCCTATGTAATCAGCGATACTAATTTTCAATCATGACTCATTAGTGAACGTCATTGATTCAAATTCAGCAATGGACAAAGTCGCACAAATATTTAATTAGTGGAGGGCCCGCAGCGCTGATCACTCCGGCAGCCCGTGTGTGGCCCTGGAGGGTTATCAAGGGGTTGGGAAGGCACGTTAAACACCACATACATCCAGTGTAGCTCAGGTTCCCAGCCGTGTATTATCATGTCCGTTGTGCACCAGTAAGGGTACTTTGCAATTACTTAACTTTAATTCGTTGTGATTACACTAAACTTATTACGTACTACATCAAAATATTCACTAGTCTAACTTAGCTAAACACTTGTCCATTTGTAAGTCTTTAAGTTTAATTTCTCATCTAAAAACTAATTTTATTTTTTAAAAAATGATTTCATACCATTGCTTACCTCTCTGAACTTGTTTCAGACCCTTGGAAACAACCCAATCCTCTTACCTGCAGGTTTTCCATCCCCACGATCCTTGTCAATTGCATAATCAGCAAGATCAATCTATGTAACATGTTATGGTACTCACCACCCTGCCATTAACTTCTTACAATTCAGTTGCCGTTTTGCAAAGACTAGTTTGATTTTTAATCCAATAAGGTCTCAACTTGAAAGTTATATCTTAGCATTGCTCTGCTTGACTACCCAACTCTCGTAACACATGTTCTTCACACTATTCTAATAATTGTAAGTTATTTCTTATGTATATTGGTATTACTTTGCCTGAAAAGCTCTGCTTATTATAAAGGCTGGCTTTCAAAATTGTGAATTAACATGACTATTTCCTCAGCTATCAAATATTTCAAATGTTCCTCACTCGCTCCATACGCATTACTCCACACATACTTCTCAAGACACACCCCTGACTCCAGGCAAGGTGGGGCACTGATGCTCTATTCATGACAGCATCTGTAACTCTTCACAAGTCATTACATACAACAGGTTGGAAGAATACCAGTCAAATTTTTCTTTTGTATTAAGGATTCCAGAATTTCTGGATTTGAGCACCAAAACATTTCTGTATTAACAACATAGGCACAGTCCTTTTGCCCGTAACAACAGCCTCACACAGCACTGACCCCGGAAGACCATACTCAAGCACTGCAGCACATTTCACGTTTCTATGCTTGCACTTTTTCATGCCTTCTGAGTTTCAAAATGTAATACTGATTTAATGGTGGTGTCAGTTCTGTCATGTAACAGTGGCAGCCCCTTAATTATACAGCAGCTTACTCTCACCAACGTAGATGAAGCAATTCATATTACACTTATTCATATCAAAAGTGAATTTAATTTTAAAATGCTACTTTTCTTCAGAAAACCTCCATCCAAACTCAATTGTATGAAACTGACATATTTCTATGATCCTCCCGGCTAATTCTTTAGATCTGATAGTTAGGTAAATTAGTTAAGTTTAAGAGCATATTTGGTTCCATTTATGTTTGTCAATAAAAATCAATAAATAATTTAAGTACATAGAAAATTACCCGACCATGTGGCATTATGTCGGTAACAACCACTGATTGTATAGTCTGAATGTCAGACAAAGTGTTGCATGCATGTATTAACAAAAATAGTACTTTTTTGTATTACAACCTTAGTCATAACCTGATCACTAGTTTCCCTGGGAGCAAGATACACCTTTTGCCAAGCAACTCCAGTGTAAGCATTTACTTTAAAATCACTAAGCCACCCTAAACCCATGGCAACCGTCACTTTACACAGTAAAATTTATTCTACAAGTACATTTTGTCATACAGTAATTCCTCTTTTCGGACAGAAAGGTTTACCATTAAATTTACTGGTAAATGAAGCAATAGTTACAAACTTAAGAAATTATTCATATAAACTTTTTTAGATTTTCATATACTTTTGCAATAATTACTGGAGTTATGAAAATTGGTTTAAGGTTTATCATTTAACTTTTTTTTATTGTCCATCAGGTATTTAGCAAAAAAAAAACAGCAGTTACTAAATGACAACGATACATGCCAAAAAAAAAAAAGAGAGCACAGCCACCTGTTTGCAAGAACTGTCAAGCAGGCATCCATTTTGGCAACAATGAAAGTAAAGGAAACATGATTCAGCCAGTCATGTCTGTCGAAAGGAAGAATATGTAGTGATAAGATGAAACTACGATATATACATTTCTGCACAAATGACATGAGGTGTAGTGAAGCATATCAAGTAATGTAGATGAAAAAGAATGGAAGTCAGCAGTCAGCTTACATCATTTGGGAAAGCATAAGTAGTAATGAAAAACACTATACTGTGACTGTGATGAGTGTTAAGATAATACTGAACCAATAACACATTTCAATGAGTAAGGATGTTATGAATCTGCTCCACCAGTGTATTATTTAAGATCAACACCAAACCAGATAGTACCGCACAAAGTATTAGTTTCTGCTGCTCTATGCTTGAGGGGAATCCCAGCATAATTGCTGTTTTCCATGTTCTGCTGTTTGGAATGTTACAAACCTTGAATCAAAGAAAACTTTTACAATAAAATAAATAAAAAAATATCTAGTGATAAACTCTGCCGTGGCCACTAATTGGGGGACATTCCAAGGAAGTAGGATGTCACACCATAGAATGGCATTAATAGAACTTTAAATAGTGTAAGTACGAAAACCAGATACATGTGCCTCAACTCACCAAACTATTTATCATCCTACAGCTCATCTCAACAATTGGATGGCAGAGCAGACTCCCAAATCACCTTACGGATTCATTGGGTCACGTCCACTAGTGATAGTCTGGGCTCGGATGGTAAGGTCAGATCCATAGTTTATAATTAACTTAAAATGTTGAGACACCACATCAGTGGTTATTAAATGAAATAGAAGTGTGGACATATATTTGTTAATTATTCCACTCAACAAAGTGAATGTGAAAACAATTTTGATATTATTAGTGGAGTATTCTTATTATAAGAACTTAACTCATAAGTAAAGAGCCATTTCTCTATTTCAAGGAAGAGTTTGGGAATCTTTCACATAATGAACAGTATCAAATAATTAAACTGCTGGGATGAATGTAAATTCCCTCTATCCTACAGCAGAACATGGAATACATGCACATTTCTTCAAGATATATGTAAAGCTTGAATTTCAATTATTAATGTTTATTCTGATTAAATTGCCTAAATCTGTAAGCAGGCCACTATCACAGACAACTTTGACTTTAATAACTAAATCATACTTTCCTTGAAAATATGCTCAAGACGAGACAAGGCAGGGAGCAACACTGGACCAGCCACACATGCTACTGCACATAAACCATCCTTCACCTGCTCACAATAAACATTTAGCATGCTAAATGTGCCTAGTATTATAATCTGAGCATTGGCTTCCCTTTTCCCCCCATGTGATATCAACACAGTTGCATAAGAAAGTAATGTTTGAGTGGACGTTAATTTGTTATTCTGCTTCGTTTTGTACCCATGTTGCCATTGTTTGGTCCGACTCGCTAATGGGGTAACACGTCTCCAACTAGTCCTATGCTTTGTAGGCTTATTTCCGGTGAAGCGCTGGATAAAGGAGAAAATGGCATCATAAAACGTTGCAAAACAAGTCAAATAAGCCATGGCAGAGAAAGAAGGATGACGGTTATGTGGGATTAAGTGAAAAATTTGTTGAATCTAACCACAAAGATAAATCAATAAAGTACTAACATAAATTAATAACTTTATTTTGTGCATAGAATTTGAATTTCCTTATACACAGCCATGAGTTTCATATACCATGCAATATCAATCTCATCACATTTGCATACCACATGATCCTGATACGGGACTTGTGCTGCCTTGTCTGCCTCACTCGGCATACTCGCGTTCCCCTACGTTGATGCGTTCATTGGAAGTCACACTGAATCCAAGTATGCTGCTGTCTACCTTCTGCATCTTCTTCTTGTTGGCCTTCCTGCTCCGGGCCTGTAGAGGAAAAGCACGTAAGAGTCGGCCAACACCAAGGTAGAAGTGGTTTTCTTTATTGTAACTTCAAGAATGTTAAAAAAAAACCTTGGCAATAAGAGGTGGGGGGGAAAAGAATTAGCTAAACAAACCAGTTTACTCAAATTTTCAGAAATCAAGTGAATAGAATCTGAATAATGAAAATTACCGGATTTAAACATTCTGGAGAAAATCCTTCAATTGAAGTTAACCACTTGGCGTGACATGGCGTGGTTTACCCTTGCAGCACCATTCCTTTACCTGGATCCAACTGATACCATGAACCTTCCATAGAGGCCAAATCTCCATTCATGTATCCGGGGGCCTGATGGCTGTGTGGTAGTGTTCAGCTCGTGACCTAATGGTTGCAAGTTTAATCCTGGCTCACAGCAGCTTCTTGATGAGAGGTGTAGCGCTCTCATTATTAATCCTAGCAGAACTATACAGTCTATAGTTACCTATTACCTATGACATTATTTTAATAACCTTTAATCCATTCATGATTGTTCTCCCTTCATCTCTATCACCCACAACCATTCTTTCTCGCTCCAGATACATCTCTAATGCATCTAACAATCTCTTCACACTATCCATCCCATTCATATTCTTCCTCTCAATCTCACACCTGTCAAATAAAATCCAGTGATCTTTTTCTCCAACTGTTCCTCCTCCACTCTCCGTGTGCCCAAACCACCTTGACACTTTGCTCTTCTCAATCAGCCAACTCTTTCAATACCGGTTCTCATTTACACCTCATTTCTCACTTGGCCCACACATGTTATTCTACACATACTCAGCATTTATTACTTCCACCTTTCCAGTAACATTTAATTAATCCAAATGTACACCCCTAATAAGTTTCCACAGGATAAATGCTCTAAAGCAAAAGTTTACTGAGTCTTTCTACACAGCCATTTCAACTGATTGGTATCTTGTGCACAAATATACAACAGTACCTAAAATCTACCCACAATGATCTTGAAAATAAGACTGAGATCAAAACAGTTATGTGTGTGTACTGAAGCGAGTCACCATGATGCTCACCTTTACCTCCTGGAACTCAGAGGTGGTGGGGTTGACTGCTGGTGCCGGCGCCAGGATGTCGTCTTCCACCTCTCGCTCCTTCTGAGCATTACGAGCTTTACTCCGCCGCTCCAAATACTGCTTGGCAAACTCCTTCACCTCCTTGCTATCCCCGAGGTAGGAGCGAATGTAGTCATGCACTTCGTATGGGGACTCGACCTCCGCCAGGAAGGTTACAAAGGTTGGAACTGAAATTATGGAATTCATTAGCGTTTTCTTACTCTAATTACAATTTTATACCTCTGCAATAGTTAAATGAACCCTACACTGGCAGTAGTTGTAAGGCAAGTATTCTTGAGTATGTGAAGAGCATTAAAGAAGTTCAGTTCTTCAAAATAACTTTCTTGTGTACACTATGCTCTCTTGATTTGCATCTTTTCCTCGTGCACATGTGGTGAAAGATCATTACTGACTGTCAATACATTAAGTAACTTTCTTGCAAGTGCCACTGTCATGAGAAAGGACTCCCACGCAAAACATGTCATAAGAAGGTTAATTAATTAGCACCAGTTTCCTTTAAATTCCTTGTCCCTCTGCTGCCAACTCTGGACTCTGGCTTTGACAACACTCATACTGCCTCACTTGTGAATACTAACCTCCCATGACTCTTTACTTCATCCTCAGAGAATAATGGACAACTTAGGTAACTCACTATGTAAATGAACAATGCCTTGATTGTTTGCTACAGTACAACATTTTTCACAATGACTAAATGTATTAACTTACTGTCAATTGAAGCATGAACCTTCATAGTATTAAGTGAAGATTTACACCACTGGGTAAAGTTGTCTGCCTGAGAAACATTTTCAGTGAACAACTTCTTCACCATGTCACTCTCATCCTTGGTTTTCTTCTTGCTGACCCGGGTACTGGTAGTGTTGGGCTGTGCACCTCCTGCCCCACCTGCCCCGCCACCCTTGTTGTGGTTCTGGGGCTGGGCCAGGACCGGGTTCTGATTCTGATTCTGGTTCTGGTTCGGATTGTTGGGTTTGGTTGGGGTCCTTCCACCCGCTGGCTTGGGTTTGGTGGGCTCAGGATTATCCCAAAATCCTCCTTTAAAACAGAATTTATATAATTTTTAAAAAGGCATTAAAGGGTGGATATAGCACATCTGAGAGGGAGGATGGGGATGGATGAGAGAACTGGAGTGTACAAAGATGAGGAGTATAGACAAGAACAATTGGAGACCCTTCTACCATGGCCCCCAATGTGAGGTAATTCTAAGGAATAAGTATCAGAATAGTTAAGATAAAAATATAACATAAATTTTGCTCATGACAACTAAGACTTTGACCTCTGGCCTATGTGCAGAGCCTGTGCAGCTGGGAAGAGAATTGTTTTCAGTATACAAAGTGTTAGTACACTAAATCCCAGCTGCAGATGCAAAGCAATCTAAATCTGACCTGTGGATGATGAGTTGTCGGATTGGTTCCAGATGGAGGCGTGATCATTGTTCCAGACGGATTGGCCAGGGTTGGAGGCAGCAGGCTGAGGTGCAGGCTGGCTGGTGTTATTCCACAAACCACCTCCACCTCCACCTCCTGCTCCAGCTCCAGCTGCAGCTGCAGCTGGAGCAGACTGACCACCATTGTTTGCACCCCACTACCAAGAAAACATTACATAACCATTAATCTTTTACTTCATAACTATTATTTATACATATCATGATAACCACATAATAGAAAACTAATAAGTACCAATTATATATTTCCTATGTGGATGATGTGGATATGAAGCATCACTATCAACTAGTAATCTGCACTTCTGAAACACACACCTCACCACCCACCTGTTGACTAGACTGGTGGCTGGCCGCGGGCGCTCCCACAGTGGAGGCACGGCTGGCCCAGGAGAGGTTGGAGATGGCAGAGCCCCAGACACCTGCCGCCCCCAAGCTCATGTGACTAACTGCCGCTGCACGTTCGGCTGCTTCCTTCTCCTGACGCTAGATGTCCAATGGTCATTTATTAGTTTTTTTAATTAATCAAAAACCTATGTAAAATTCTAAACTTATGTAGTATATGTATACACAGCAACACCTCATTATATAGGTCAATATGCAAGTAGTTTTTCCACTGTTAAATAAAATTTTCCCTTCCAAAGGTATATACTTCTTCCCAAACGATTAAAAAAATTAATCATGGCATAGCTGGGAAGATTATCAAGTGACTTGAAGTATGTTTTTCCAGGTACTTGCCTTTTTAAGTTCCTTTTCTTCCTCGGCTTGAATCTCCAAGAGTGACTTGACAGGGGCAGGAGAGGGATTGGCTTGAGCCTTGGCAGCCCACTTGAGGCCAGAGTTCTTCTGACGTGCCTCTTCTGCTGCCTGCCTCTGGGCATCCCTCTGCCGCTGCTGCTGCATCTGGAGCTCCACTTCCCGTTCCTAAAATCAAAACACTTGTTAGTCACGACAACTCTACATTAGATAATACCAGACATTGAGCACATGCAGCCACCTTGTGTATTTGTCATTGCACTCAGAATACTTACCCTCCTCTCCTTCTCCTCCTGGGCACGCTGAATGTCAGCGAGGGAGGGCGCTGGGGCTGCCTCAGGGGCTGGAGCCGGGTTCTGTGTGTTCCATGCCGGCAGGATGTTTTTCAGATGTTCCTGTAGAAGGTGTTGGTGCCTCCTGTCTTCCTCCTCGGCCTGCCTCTGCCGCTCCTCCTCTTCTACCTGAGATGTGGAAAAAAGGAACAACAACATATAATGAACCATTATACAACACAGTATACTTAAAAGAGTGGATGAGAATAAGAGCAAAGTAATGAAATGCACTTGGGGGGGATGGTGGTAGAAGAATGAATGTTGCCTTGAATGGCAAATTGCTTGAGATGGAACACTATAAATATTTATGGTCCAAGATTATTGTAGATGGAGGAATAGAAACAGAGATCAAGTCTAGGATCAATGATGTAGGAAAGGTGTTGGGAGTAATGAAGATATTTAGTTGTAGAGCAATGGAGATGAATGTAAAGTGAAGGCTACATGAAGGAGTGTGTGTGCCCACCACTGAAACATGGAGTGTGGCAGTAGCGGAGAAGACGATTAAATGTAACGAAGATGAGTGTGAGGAGTATGTGTGGAGTAACGGGTAGGGACAGAGTGAGCAATGAGGAGATGCAAAGCAGAACTGGTGTACTCAAGCACACTCTTCCTCCCCTTCCTTCACTGACCTGCTGCATGTGTCTACGTTCTTCCTCGAGGGCAATCCTTCTCATTTCCTCCTGAATTTGTGCTTGTTGTCTTGCCTCCTCCTCCTCCTCTTCTCGCCTGTAACAAGTAATGACCAAGTTAGGCGATTTTAGGTCACAGACAAAAAGTGAAGAGATGAGATTTGAAAAACTTGCAGATAGAACCAAGATTAGCACAGATATGATTTAAATTTGTGGAGGTCTTGGTTCAGCCTTTGTACTGGCTGGTTCTGCTGCTGACGACAAGTACTAAACAACTCAAGCTTATAAACATATCTGTATCCGCTCAACTTAACACTACAGCGACTTAAACTTATACGTCCTGGCATGAAAAAGTTAAAACAAACTATTGATATGACTTTTACCTTCTCCTCTCTTCCTCTTGTCTTTTCCTTTCTTCCTCCTGCTGTCTACGGAGTTCCTCTTGCCTTCTAGCTTCCTCTTTCCTCTTAGCTGCTTCCTCTTGCTGTTTTTGTTGAAGTAGTTGCTGTTGCTGCTGCTGTTGTTGTTGCTGCTGCTGCTGAAGAAGTTGTTGTTGTTGTTGTTGTTGTTGTTGTTGTTGCTGCTGTTGTTGTTGTTGATGCTGTTGTTGTTGCTGATGATGTTGTTGATGCTGTTGCTGTTGTTGTTGTTGTTGCTGCTGCTGTTGTTGTTGTCGCCTGTGTTCCTCTTGCCGGCGCAGCTGTTCCTCTTGTCTCCGCTTGGCTTCATTCATCTGCTGATCCTGAGGAGAAATATAACATTTATTACATTCAATGTCTCACAACTCTTACAACTCGCTTTACTTATACACATTACTCACTTGACTACAATAACTTATCAACATCCTTACTTTCAATTTCTTCTGCTCCTCTTCTTTCCTTATCTTTTCTTCTTCAATTCTTCTCATCTCCTCTTGTCTCCTCATCTGGTCCTCCATGATCTTCCTCCTCTCCTCCTCCAGCCTCTGAGTCTCCTCCTCATGTTGCCGCCGCAGAGCCTCTAAGCTTCTTCTCTGCTCCTCCTGCCTCTTCAGTTCCTCCTTCAGTCTGAGCAGAGGACAAGAATAATTTAAATACACTAATGATATACTTCAAAGGGCACTGCATACCCTCTCACAATTAACTACAAGACACTTCTTCAAATGAATGATCTCCAATGAAAATATAAGCCCTTACACAAAAATGACTTACCTGAGTTCCTCAATTTTTATTCTCTCTTCTTCAGCTCTCTTTTGGTCTTCCAACAGTTTTCTTTCCTCCTCTAATCTCTTCTGATCTTCATCACGTCTGCGCTGTTCCTCCTGAAGAGAGTTTTAAGTTTGCCATACAAATATAACCTTATAAAAGGATCACTTGTGAGCCTAACAAGCTAACCACTATACCACCAGGCCAGCTGAAAAACCTAATACTTATATATCTATTTTATCATAGATAATTATTGTAATCTTGCAAGGAATTATGTTTTCCTGATTCACACCTTTTCTAAAGTTCTTTTCACTCACCCAGAAAATTAATACCATTTTGAAGGCATCATGCTAATGTGTATTCATTTGTAATTTATGAATTGCTCTGCCACCATTACATTACCTGTATCTGATCCTGCGCAGGCGTCTGCATGTTGGTGAGCTGCTGCATGAGGGACTGGATAGCATCAAACTGTTGCTCTGGCGGCTTTTCTATTGTTGGCACAGTGGTAGGAGGTGTGGCCACCGGGGCAGCGGCCACTCCCCCCGCCCCAGCCATACCCACTCCTAGGGCTCCTCCTGGACCTCCCATTGGTCCCATTCCTGGCTGTTGTCCCCTCTGCAGCTGCATTAATAACTTTTGCAGAGGGTTTTCAGCTGCCATGGATGTTGCTGTTAGCTGGGAGGTGAGCAGCCCCTCACAAGAGCTGGTCATGGCTGTGCTACTGGCAGCAGAGGACGTTTGCTGGAAAAAATATATAGTTGAACAGGTGTGATTGTGCAAGCCTTTGTTGAAGTGCAAATTGCAGGATATAAAGCACACACCAAGGGAAGGGAAAAGGAAGGGTGTGCACTCCTAATGTCTCCTAGTGTATGGGAAGGCATCTAGGATAGTGTGTGGGGTTAGAAAGGGAGGAATAGTGAAGTATGCATGGGTCTGTGTGAATGCACCTGTATATGCAAGAAGTGGAAAGAGGAGAGACGAGACGAGGAAATTCTGGAATGATGTGAATGAGTGTCTGATGGAGATTGGAAGAGTGAATAAGATAATGTTAATTCAAGATATGAATGAGTGTTGTAAATCATGAGGTAGCAGGTGTGTTGGGGAAGTGATGCATGGATGGAGTGAATGAAAATGTTGAGTACCTGGTGGACACGTGAGCGGAAAGGAGAGCTGGTCTTTGGAAAGTCCTTTTTTTTCAGCATGAGGTGATCCACAGGTACACATGGAGAAGGAGAGATGAGAAGGGACGAGACATCAGAGACTATAGATAGGGATAAATACATTCTCATTCCTCCCACGCGCGCCTTGCTTACTAACCACGTCTTCAACTACCTCATACCTCATTTCCAACACGAGCATTTAAATCTTCTAACACTATCCTAACGTTTGTTCCAAAACCTTCCAAGCATTTATCTAAATCATTATAAGAGGCCATCCTTACTGTTTATCCTACTCATTAACAGAACCATAGAAACAAACACCAACAACTCTTGTTCAAAGTTTACGTTCACTCACAGTAATTGCTTTCTTAATGTTTATATATCTTTTTTTCATCACACAACTATAAAAATTTAGCCATGGTTGGGACTGTAAGAATACTATCACTATATTCACTGCAGCTCATAAAAGGAGAGGAAAATGGACATAGCAAGGGGTCTATGAAACCGCTAATTTAATTAAAACACAAATGTATAGCAGTTAACAATCAATGTTAAAGTTACATAAATTTCCATTCTGGCACCAACTTGCTGCTCTAGGATGAAGCCAGCTCGCTGTAAGGCTAACCTAACAAACAACTGAAAGTGAACATAAACATGTGGGCCACTCACCATTTGTGCAACAAGAGCTTGTATGGGGTCCTGAGGTTTGGAGGATGATGGTCCAGCAGGGCCCGGCAGGATTCTAGGATCTGGTCCAGCAACAATCCTTGGGTCAGGGATGGGAGCTGACACCTGGGTGGTCTGAGGTATGGCAGTGGATGGAGGCACAGTGGGGGGGAGGGGTGGGTGGCCAGGAAACATGGTCATCATGTGCTGCATGAACAACTGCTGCTGCTGCATGGGGTTGAGGGTGCTCCATTCTTCAAGGCTTTGCAGCTTTTGTAACACTTGTTGTCTAATGAAAGGAAAACAACAATGTCAATAATCATTTACACAATGTGTGATGCATATATACAGATTTTGTCTAACAGCACTAAAATTTTACCTATCTATCTATCTATATACCAATCTGTTATCAGCCTAAAGGTGCGTCCACACGGTCAAACACTGTTACCATATCAAACTGCCTGGCAGGATGACGTCATAAACGTAGAATCAAGGAAAACTGATCTGATACCAGTTTGTTGCTAGATCAGTTTTCCTCGACTCTACGTTTATGACGTCATCCTGCTATACAGTATGATATGGTAACAGTGTTTGTCCGACCACAAGTGTTCAACTGTGTGGACTCACCTTAAAGAGGATAGCCAAAACAAGGCACACATACACTCCTCTCACTTAGCCCTTTGGCAATGAATCCTATTTAAGCTTATATAGTATTATTCTCAATGAATCGGAAAATATACCATGTCTAGGAGACAAGTTAAACAACAAATAAATGAATATATGAAAACAATGCATGTCCTTGGTAATCATTGATATTTACTTCCTTTACTGTCCGTTGATACAACCATAACTGAAGGCAGAACTGGAGAGTGACTACTTCATTACTTACTCATGATGACTGCTACATCAGGTAACAAGTTATATAATAGGATCTAATGTTTAATAAAGATATACAGTCCAGTCCCTACGTAATGCTTTTAGATAACTCACCTGCATACCAAACTACCAGCCACCCAGGAATGCTAAACCAGAATATTACCCACCTAGCAGCAACCTGTTGTTGATAAACTTGCTTCTGCAACATATAAGTCTGTAGCAATTCCAAGCGCTCTCTTTCAGCCTGCTGCTTCTGTGCGGCCAGTAGTTCTGGTAGCTGAAGGGCCACAAAATATCCAATTGTTTAGTTTTATGAGCAAGACAATTTGAGTCTAATTCATACCATAAATGAGCAGCAGTTCAGTAAGTTCTTGAAAAATAACTGGGCACTGTGCCTTAGAATTAAGTAAGGAGGAAGGATATTAATTTGGGTGTATACATGGCTGTCATTAAGAAAAAAATACACAACATAGTAAAAGATAAATTTTCTTTCTTTATGTAATTTATAATGAAAGAAATGAAGTTGATCTTTCACCTTAAGGGGAGGAACTGGAGGGCCTGGAATGAAGGGCACCCTACCAAACCCTCTGGTAAGGTCCCCAAGCTGAGCAAACTGGTCATCACATTCGCGCTTAAGCAGCAGGCTTGGAGTAAAGTACCCAGCCTTGTACCACTCAGACATGTCATTAGACGAGAAGGGACCCTGGATCTCTCCCTGAAATATTCACATTTCATTAATAACTTTCAGATATCAAATACTACAAATGGCCTAAACAACAACATTATAGATTAAAAATCCTTTACACAAATTGTGAAAGCTACCACTAACCTGAGGGTCTGTATAGTACCACTTCTCCTCACCAACAATGTGAGTGTGGGTGGGATGGGGCGCTGGCTCTGGCATGGGTCCCATTGGCCCGGGGGGCGATACACCCGGGTTGGAGGGGTTAGACCGAGGTCGGGGATCATCTTCTTCAACAAGTTTTGCCACCAAGTCGTCTGCAACGCTCTGCATGTGTTCCAGCTTCTCCTCCTCTCCCTGGTGTTCCCTACCCAACCCCGGCACAGGTTCTGAACCTTCAGAGTTCTGTGCTGGCACTGGGACTGGTCCCATCCCACCCTGGAAAGGTGGAGCTGCTGGGGCCTCCCTCCCATTGCTCTCATCCTCTGTGGCTACACCATTCATCATGGACTCGGGGATCACAGCACCCGGGTCCATCTCGTTCGGACTTCCTCTGTTCTCTTCCCTGCTTCGTGATTCTTCTCCGGTTGATCCCTGTCATTTATAAGGCTCTTCAGAATGGTCATTATGGCTAAAATAACTCACTCATTGCCTAATACTTCAAATTAGATAATATTTATGTTGTTCTTGAGGTCCACATTCCACAGTTTCAACCATCAAGAGGTTCTAAATTCTCAATTACACAATATTCTAAAGTTAGTCTACCATCTGCTGTACAATCCCTATTACCTGTGTCATGATTCCCTCACGTGCAATGTGACTGAATCTAATCATCTTAACTAAGAAAAGATGTATCTTTACTACATTTGTCATACACAGATAGAGTAAACTAAAATATTCTTCTGTTGCCATCACATAACGAATCCTTCTAATCCACATTCACACTACACTATACTGGCTTCTTAGAAATGCATTCAAATCATAACCAAAGATATAATACAGAGAAATGAATAAAGCATTTAGTTTGCAGCTGTACTAAGTAAACAGCTACTACAGCAGGTGCATTAAATAAATTAGTTACTATAGGAATGAACTAAAAATAAATAAGTAAATATAATCAGCATGGTTGTTTTACACAAAAAAGGTGAATAGAAGCCCAAGACTTCAGGGAAAATATTTCATGACTTTGCAAAGTAGCAAAATTGATTTTGCATTCAAACAAAACTGGGTGTGTGAAGGAAAAATAACCTACATATATCTTAAAGAAATGCACCTCAGGGGGTATGGAATCGCTAGGAGGGTGATGAGCTTGAGCAGGATCCATGCCATTGTTCATAGGAGAGTGTCTGGGTTGAGGCTCCTCATCCACCCCTTTCTTCTGTGCTTTCTCATCCATTGGATCAGAATCATCCTCACTCTTGCCACCTTCTTTGTCTGTTACAGAGTTTTCAAGTATATTGCCTTTGTCAGGACTGGAGGACTTCTGCCTGGGTCTGCCAGGGCCACAGCCATGACCCTCGGCTGTGGGCTCCTCGTCATCAGACCACCCAGGCCCGTGGAAGGCACCAGAAGCATCAAAACTACCGCCTTTCTCATCACAGTTCTCAGTTGCTCGGACAATGTACCTGGAGAGAAACCTTGTGTGTCAGGTGATGGATACTAATGATGCCCACAACACCTTCTCTTAAACAGCAAGATGTGGACATAGTTTCCTGGTAACAAGAAGTTCTAAAATGGCTCCAACATCAAACAGTTACATAAGCTCAATAAGACCTCCAATACTTTGCAATAAATCAAGTTATCTCCATCTAAAACACACATTCCAATGACTGACAGTATATCAAATGTTAACTATTTCATAATTCTCACCATTCAGGCAAATTGTCTTCATCCCAGGACTTGCGGAAATGGCCATCCTTATCATCCCAAGGCTGACGCATGCCCCGTGAAGCCGGCATTCCTCGGGTACTGCCTCGCCCTATGCCCTCCTCCCAGTCACCCTCCAGCCCATTCTCTCGCTCACGCCACCCACGAGGGCCTGAGGTAGCCGAAAAAAAAGTCAGTGTTAAATATCAGGGAACCAGAGGAGAATTATTCAAGCCAAACATATACCTAGACATACAAATCATCATTATATTAATCTTTTAATTTGAAACAATTTTGGGTCTTTCGATGTTTCCCAAACTCAACACAAACACGCACATATGTACACACACAAGCACGCACACATATATATAAACTACATGCCAGAAGGAGTAAGCAGTAACATAAGTCTTTTGGCAAATGATGGGAAACTATCAAGGAAGATAAGAAACCCCAGACTGTGAAGAGTTGTAGAAAGATAAGAAAATGCCATGTATTATAAATGAGAAGAGTGAAATGAAACCTACATGGACATACAAGATAGGACGCAATACAATGTTAACAGAAAAAAATTTGGGAGTGGCAATAAAGGACAACTTATCATCAGAGAAGCATGTAGATAAAATATTTGGCGACACATTTAAAATGCCGAGGAATATACGGATGTTTTTTTTACTAACTGGATAAAGAAATTACATCAATGATTAGACCAAAATTGGAATATGCCAAAGTTATATGGTTTCTGCTCAAGAAAAACCATGTGATGAAATTGGAAAGAATATACAGAATAGCACCTAAGATGGTGCCAAATTTTGAAAGACCGAACAAATATGGATATAGAGACAGGACCACACAAGTGTAACTCGGACCCTGTACACTACAAATTGGTATAATACAACTAGATAGACACACACACACATCATCAAGGATGCATCATTACTCATACATTCACAACTGTTCTCCATTCACTTCCATCATGCTCAATCATCCTTCTCAATATAGAATGAAAATTTTTATAGCATGAGAGGGATCAAAACAAAAACTAACCCCACTTTTCACCTCTGTTGCCTCCAACACCCCTCCACCGTTCACTGTCATCATTTTCTCCAGCCCGTGACCTCCAGTTTTCTATGGAGGCGCGCCCCTGCTCCTTCCGCGGTGACACGGCTCCATTGCGGTCCTCAGGCACCACGCCAACCCCCGGCACTGTGGCAGCAGGAGGCCGCTCACTCCAAGGCCTTTGCTCATGCACACTCTGCGACCTCTCGTAAGGTTTACTTCTGGGAAGAAGCAAGATTTTGTTTAGTCATCTCTGAAATGTTATCATCTTTGTACTCAAAAGCCAAAACATTGAGTTTAAAGACATTAATGGTATTACTTACATGAATGCATACATTAGAAAGATTAAAAACGATTTATAGGTATACTTTCTTTCACTAAATACATTATATAAATGTTACCCAATCACAGAACTTTAATGAATGAAACTTTCCTTTTACCTTCCTGTAAGCATATCACTATCTACTATTCAAGTTGCCATCCTGCACATGCAAGTAAAGGCTCATTGTAGTAAAAAATACCAAACTATGAAAATCACTATGGAGGGAAAATAAACAAAGCTACTCATTCCTCTAATTACAAATCATTCAAAACAACACCTACACAACTGTTTGCCTTACCTAATGCCGATGCCGGGTGGTCCTCCTTCTTTATGGCCCCGTGGCTCCACCTCTTCATCGTAACTGAGCCCACGCGTGTAATAAGACCCAGTACCCCTGCCGCGCCCCCGACCCCGATCCACACTGCCTCCTCGACCTCTCCCCACCCCATTGACGGGAGCGCGCCCAGCTTGACGTAGCACTACATCACTGTTTACCCCCCTCTGCCACATACGCTAAAAAGAAAGGCATTTCTAACATTAACAATTGGCTGAAATGTTCAATGAATCACCTACATCAATTTTTTTGTATAATTGTTAAAGGAAGAAACTGATACTTTTACTGTTATACATTCTGCAGCAATAGAAGACTACAAAATGAGATGTTGTTATCTGTTTGTGCTAGTGAGATGTTTTCAAAATATTTCTAACCAAATGTCATTCCTGCCCCCACCCCTCTGCAATTTTTTTCCCAAAGTATTGTCACATCAATTATTAAAGTCCAGTTAGTTATCCAAGGCTTGTTGTTTTACTTGTAAGAAAAATTATTTATCTTTTCTTTTTAACATGGATCAAGGATTGTCAGATGTCCATATAAGTTATGTTACTGTATAATAGAAATTCATCTATGTGTGTTTCAGTATTCTTCAAATTGATAAAGAAAACTACAATGTCATTCAATACCACAAGAGAATCCTTAAAAAAAAAATCAGTAAACTAGAATACAAGCACCTCCATCCTTATCCACAGGAACTTACAATCCCTGTTCTGTCTCACCTGTTCTTCCTCATTCATGGGTATGAAAGCCAGTGGTTCTTGAGCCTTGTCGACATACAGCGAGCCAAGCGCCTGCATTCCATCTGGTGGACTTTGATGCTTATTGAAGAGTGCCAACATCTCCTCTCGACCATAGCGATGTTCTGCCCTCTGCTAGCAGTACAGTGTCTTACCATACCAACTAAATGCCAGCTTTCTAAAATCCAATATAGCCACTCTCTCTTGTTCAAAGTTTTATCTCTGCTTGCAAAATATCACTAATCTTTGGCCTAAACATAATACTACAAATTTAAATCAAGGAGTGAATCCTTATTCTGGCTAAGAGTTCCCAAATTACTAACAATGTATACTATTAAATGTAATGAAATCCCCTAAAGATGACCTGCTAACATGATAAAAATTATTTTGAAGTATCTCAAACTCCTTTGCTGTTATCAGTTCTTCCTTTGAAGCTTTCAGAGACAAAGGCACATGCACTGACCTTCATCTTGTTGACTCCTGGACTGGGTGGTGGAGAAGACACACTACCGCCGTGGGACAGCACTCGTAGCCACTCTGGGCCAAATTTCAAAGCCGTTTCTGACATCTTTTCACTTCAAACCACCTAGAGAGTTGACCGCTTACTGTGTAGCTGAAAAAAGAGAGAAACACCAGATCAAACATTACTCAAGCTGCATAAAATTCTGGTTTGTTTCATTATATAACTTTGTACACTTTGTTTTTTATGCACTTAGTAAGCTTCAGATGCTTCCACCAGAAATGGTCAACGTCACAGCCATGACTCTCCTACCCTACACTGCATCTAAAAAGTGACAACCAATGCACACATTTGTCAGAAATGTTTCCCCGTCAAGCAGACAAAGCAGCAGCCAAACGTTCCAACACGAGTGAGGATAAAACGGAAGGATCATCATAACCATACCAGACCCAGCTACAGTGTTTTTGTTAAAGCTGCAACACAAGGTATCTGATATATAGTTGGATACCAATAACATATTATGAACTATCAATCTTGTGCCAAGGATGTCTTAGTTGACACATTCACTATAGGTCATCTTAAGTCAAACTAGTGACATGAAGATAACACATCCATCAGCAAGCCTTACAAGTGCCTCAGCAAGTCAGTCAGTAACATATGGTTATGTAAAACACACACACCACCATAACATCCACAGCTTACTGACTCCCACAAATACATACCTCCTAACATAACAAGACCAGTTACCACTCTTCAATGAGATATTTTAGCCAACTCTGTAAAACCCAGCACAATGATATGAGCAGAGTCTTCTTCAGCTTAGAATATCTATCAATCTATCCAATATCTATCAATATCTATCCATCTTTTTCTCTGCCATATACTCCTATCAATAAGTTAAACCACACATAAATCCACATTCATTTTTTCCAATCCTCTTCAGAAATATTTTTCCATTCTATTACGTCCATTCGCAAAATCCTCTTTCACCCACAAAGCATTCAGTAACTACTCTGGCTTTTTCCGTCAACACTTCAAGGTGACCAACTGGAAACCAGCTCAACATGAGCAGTGTCATGGAGGACAAGGGGACCAGTTATACAGCCCTGGCTGAGGCCCCAACATTTACCAACAACAAAACAAAATTTCAAATAAAAGCATACAAGAAAGAAAATAAGAAAATGCATACAATTTAATGAATGATTAGGACATCATCACGTAGCATGACTCATGGTATATTAATGAGGTAACCATTGGGGGTTTCATTACTACAAAGTTAACTATACACCATATGGTGCCATGCTCACCCATTATTGACAAAACAGTAGTTACATGCCATACACATCACCCATCCTGCCAGACTTGTCACAACTTTACCTAAACACAACCAGCTTAGTAATGAACGACATGTATTACAGAGAAATACTCTTGTAGTTAGTTCTATTGAGTTTTTAAAATTTAAAAGAGCAGTCAACACTATATCGCTACAGTATGTCTGCTTTAAACAACACCAAAACATTCAAATAATTTTGCTCTCCACTAATACATAGATACATACATATACAATCATTCAAACAAACATACAACTAAAAGAAAAGGTAGAAAAAATACGTAAATGAATAATAAAAGACAAAACTTTCCTTGCATGAGTAAAGTTACACTAACTGATGGTAGATAATACCTATCACTGCATTGATAACATTTTTAAAGCTGAAAATCTAACGATAGGCACTCGCATGGCACCCACTCCCCAACTTTAACTTGACCTCAAAAAAGCTTCATGAATTTGCAGAGCTGATGACATAATGCACTGGTAGGGATGCCTCATATAGGATGCACGATTTCAGAAACAACAAATGCTAAAAACATATAAATAGATTTTTCAGAATTTCAACCTTAATATACTGGACAGCAACTTAAGGCACTACACTGGATTCTATACTAGTGAAAATTTGGCTTAGTTAATATGCTTTTACCATGTCAGCTGAGTATAATTTCTTACTTTGTGAACCATTACATATTTTTTATTCTGTATTTCACATTAGTGATGCTTGTCCTCATGCATATTAAATGCATCATCTTTCTGTCCTCAAAGATATATTTGACCCGGTAAGGATGTATTCACCATCATCTTTTATCCTGTTTCTGTGGAGCCCCAGAGAGGGAGTCCAGCCACTAGTCAGCAAAAACATTAGTCTCCCAGTCTAACATGTAGCTAGTAGTAATGTTCATCCTGCTTATACAGCTTAAGAGTCATCATGAAGACTACACTCTATGTTAGCATGGATCAGGAACAAATGAAGCGACATTTTGAATACGACATTTTGAATATGTTCAACGGTGATAAACCTGATTAGGTTAACTATGCAAGTCTTCCTGCAGCTGTATAACACTCTTAACCACATCAAAGTAGTAATAAATAACTCAGGTAAGGCACAGAATTTGGAATATAAAATTGTAACTATTCAACTAATAAAAAAAATACAAATATAAACTGCATGTTTGTGGAAATGTATGGCATTTACTGGACCTAAGTAAGAGGCTGACACAGGGATGGGGTGAGGGTGGGGAAGTGCACTAGAATGTGATGCCCGTTTCATCCTTCCATGAATAATTATGTTTGTTTGCAAGTTTTAGTTGAAAAAAGGACAATGAATTCCAATAATTAATCAGAATAATGCATACTCTTGTTGCAATTGACTACCCTGTATTTCACTCCTTCACCTTCCTGAGAACATGCCAATCTAATCAAGCATATTGCTTTAAAACAAAACAAAAAAATAAATAATTTGGAGTAGCTACAAATACCAAAACACTGACAAAAATATATATGCATAGCTTTTCCGTCTCTATGAAATTCCACATCACTCTTTTCAAAACACAAGGTACCATACCAGCGCAAATATAACATCAGCCAAGTAATACCAGCACACCCACCACGCTACAGCCTCACAATCACAAACCAACACGTATGCATTAAGTCAACTATCACTACATCACATCAAAACATTAACAAAGATCAATTACTTATAGCTACCCGATACACACACGCACACACGATTACCTTACCATACTATCCATTCCTACTATTCCACCCTAGCCCAACACCAGTACACACAAGCATCTAGCTAATCATTCCTTAATATCAGTGTACTATAAAATGTCACTCCTTTACGGATATCCCTTCCCCTGAGTTTCCTGTATCCGTGGCTGCTCCCACTCCCACCATGTCAACACTATCATATCACGAGGCCTTGAACTTCACTATCAGCCTACTTTATCATTATTTCCATTCCTCGCATTCATTATTTAACTAGTAATAACCAGCATGTTAGAAAATATAACCATTAAACTGTGTAATGGCCTCGAGGAAAAAGCCAGAGTGACGCCCTTATACCATACACCATTTTAAGTAATAATATAGTAATAATAAAGCACTGAGACGCCCTTGGGACCTAATACCTTAAAATCTAACCAATCTTCCCATAGGACAGCAAGGGGCACTGAAAAATCCTTGAGTATAAACACCAAAACATTAGCAGTCCTCCCTACGGACGTGTACTTTTTGGCCATATTGTTCCACATTCCCACCACATATAACACGTCCCTTCCACCACACAGCAAGATAAATATATCACCAATGTCTCCTCTTCCACCTGCACCTATAACCCGATCCACTAGGAAGGCAGACGGCGAGCTTCCCGACTAAACCTAAACACTTTTCCTCAGGCACTTCCAGGGGTCAGCTGGGAAGGTGTCACAGATATTCCCTTTTTATTCCCCTTTATTGGTTATTACCGCCGCTACCACGCCGTCATAGGCAGCGGGTAGGTTAAGGGCGTGTTCTTAGAGGACTGTCAGGGGGGATTAGTTGGAACAGCGTCATATTACCAGGAAAACACAGGACACTGGAGTAGGTTCACACTGTGCTGGACAAAGATGGCTGAAAATTTAACTACGCATGCGCCTTCACCTCCTGTTCATGACGTTAATAATGGAACATGTGACGGCTCCCTTGCGTCCTGCCACTACTTTACCATTTCAACCCATTGTACAGGTATTAGTGTGGATATCAATGTCATTATACTTATATGTGAAGGTATTTATGAGAGACACTTCCTTGTACCTCAGTGATAGGGAGGAAAAAAATATTAGAGAAGTGAGTATCTGAACACAACACGAGAATAAATTAATAAGCGAATAGGTAACTTAAGGTTGGTAATACATGTAGATCTAAAGCAACTATGAATGAAATGTTGAAATGTAGTGTAGTGAGTAATGTGTCTGGTAGGCTGAACAAGCTTATAGCAGGTACAGACACGTCAACCTGCCTTGATAAGTGAATATTTATTGAATTATCAAGTGTCTTTTTCTTTCTCTTGTGACCTCTGTCGCCTTGTATCGCTTCTTACTAGGCCTTGAATTCTTACTCCGTTTCTTCTTATTTCTTATTTCACTTTATTTGTCACACTTGTTTTTCATACACCTCTTACACACTCATACAGCTGCAGGTGGAAGAGGGGGTAGAAGGGGGCACTGTGGTAGAGTTAAGATTTAAATACATATAGGATTTCCTCATTTCCCTCCTATTTTTCAATGCATAACACTAACTTTGCTTTAATAAAACTGCAGACATTGTTTTTCATACAAAACACCCATACAGCTGGAGGTGAAAGAGGGGGTCGAGGGGGGCACTGTGGTAGAGTTAAGATTTGAATACGTATTGGATTTCCTCTTTTCCCTCCTATTTTTCAATGCATAACACTAATATTGCTTCAATAAAAATGCAGGCAGATTGTTCTTCATATAAGACACGCATACAGCTGGAGGGTGAAGAAAGGGGTCGAGGGGGGGACAGTGGTAGGGTTAAGATTTGAGTACGTATTAGATTTCTTCATTTGCCTCTTATATTCAATGCATAACATTAACTTTGCTTTAATAAAAATGCAGATAATTATTTTTCCTCTGATTATTCACTATTACATTCCACAATTCATTTAATATACTGATATTAATCGTTAAAAGGCTACATTCCAAGCAAACACTAGAGTAGGCCTAATCAAACCAGTATTCTATCACAGCTGTCCAACACAAATCGTAGAGCTAAACAGATAGCTAAGCATCTCAGCATTACCTGGTAAAAATAAGAACATTCTGAACACCGGCAGGAAAACAGAAATTGTATACATGATAGAGGAATTCTGAGTCACAACCTTCACTGAATATCAAGATTCCATTACAGAGACACTGCATGTTCCTGGCATGAAGAGTAAGTGTAAGGAAACAGGTAATTGGTATGCAAGTAAGTACTGTATGTGAGTTCTGGACAAAAAGAGGTATTTGGTATGCAGGTAAGTATGTTAAGTACATGGGTTCTGGGCATGAAGAAAAAGTAAACAGGTATTAGACACAAAAATAACTACTGTACGTATTTTCTGAGTATGAAAAATTAAGTGTAGATAAACAAGTATTTAGTATAGAAGTAAGTACTGTTTGTGGCTTCACCGTTCAGAACACACTCGTATTCGCATTGGCCGACGTGACAACCTTCTCCACGAAGCACTGAGCCACTACTGACCGATCAAGGCCACACCCGCTGCAAAATAACCTGCCTCAAACCTGCACGATGACCTACCTGTTCATATCAAACAAGATTAGTACCTGTAGTATCCCAGGACAGGTTGTAGGACTATGGAGAGAGGAGGTTAGGACCGTGCGCTGCCTCTACAGGTGTACGTATACGTGTGCCACCTGTACACACCTGCGCTTAACAGTATATATCAAAGTGGTGTGTATGTATATTTGTTTATCTATAGATAGCACACCTACAATCATCCTCTGTATTCGATGTTCACTTTTTTTCCGACATTACCAAGCACGAGTGAATAATAATAAGAGAAAGAGAGCAGCAGCCACACGTTAAATTGGCACCTAGACAGGTTTTGCATCAGTGGCGACGAAAGCCTTGGCACTGTGCCGCTCGCCTTGTTCAGGAACCACAAATAGTACATCCTCAGTAAACTCAACCTTGAAATGATGTGGCCTGATGATCACTGCAAGTACAGTATCAGTCTTTTCAACAAGCAAAACAAGAAGAAAAAAATCCCGCTTCTGGAGGTATTTTTGTTTCGTGAGTAATAAGTGAGTAATTTGAGATTTTGAAACCTTTAAGTTGGATTATCGGTGTCGTAGTTACATATATTTTTTCTATCTTCTCATCGGGGTGTTTTGCTTCTTTTCTTTTACATATTTATGTATCTATTTATTTTTGTATCTTATTTTATTTTACTGAGTTGTTTATTTTTATTTTATTTGTTTATTTATTTTCCTAGGTATCTCTAACATTACCTTACAAGGGCTGTCTGAAGATTTACATTATTCATGAGTTCTTATTTTGACTACCACAACCACTACCACTACCACTACCACCACCACCACCACCACCACAACCACCACCACCAAAACCATCACCATCACCATCACCACCACCATCAACAACAACAACAACAATAACTCATGATTTCCCTTGATATATAATGCTTTATGGAATCATATACTTACACATCTCATATAGTCTAAGAAAACCTTGTAATCATATATACGTACAACACTTTTAAGTACCAAGCTTAGACAGTGGATTAGCTTTCATCCTTGTTTGTCCATGTCTGTCAATACTTGTGTCTGCTCCTCACCTGCTGTAATACTGGCAGTTTCCACGAGGTAATATTGGTTTATTTACTACATAATATTTGCTTCAAACACCACAATACCACTACAGCGACCCCATGTTAAGAAAAAATAAGTTTATAGACGTCTTATAAAAACTACAATACTACTTCCACACATATAAACTGACCTTCCAATAACAAAACATTGACATTTAACCATTTATTAAGAAACAAGAAATAACAAAGTCCTTTTTTGTATTTTGTAAGTATAAATGCTAGTTGTACGGTAGAAGTTCGGGCCCGACGGACACCGAGAGCCACGGTATAATCACAAGGGCGCGGTGGGTGTTGAGGCAGGGGTGGACCCGAGAGGAGAGCGGTACTACATACACATACACCGTCTTCAGCCTGGCTACGAGAGGCTAACTTATTATTTTTTTCAGAGGGTAAAGGCTATGTAATATTTCACTGATGGTTGTAATTAATCTAAGCACATATCAATATTCCTGTTTTTATTATTTTTTGTCAACATGTATTTTCTTTCAATGCCTAAATAATTATAACCTAAACATTTAACATTTTGGTGATGAAATACCCGAAGTTACATTTGTGAAGCAAATAGAAAATAGCAACTAGCATAACACGGAAGTGAAACGTGTAGTCAGCTAGCTCAGGCTGGGAACACCTGCTATAATGTCTCTAGGTCGGTTATTGGTACATCAACCACGTTACATAACTATTGTAATTCTCTTAAGTTATCTCCTAAGCGTTAGTTTGTTACTACTATTTGAGGTACTGTTGTTCAATCACCGTTAGTTACTCACTCAGTAAGTTAGTGTTCCGTGGGGCGTGGTTACCTGACTTCCGAGTCCGTCCCTGCCAAGGTACACAACAAACACCACACACGCTGCTCAATCAATGCGGTGCAGAATTGTACATAAGATAAAGTTTATATTATATGCTACTGAACGAGACAGCGTGCGTGTTTCCCAGGCGCACACCTGTCGGTGATACCAGCACACACCTATACAACACACTACACACATGCCTCCACTCACACACCCACCTGTCGGTGCAAACATACCTTGGACGACACACAATCTATAGTCTAAGTGATCCCTAAGATGAGGTGTTGCTTATAATTACATGTGGTTAGATTACAGCTACGACAATACACTACTAACAATTATATATAATGATACTGTGTGAAAACTGGATTAGGGAGGAAACATCAGCTGAATCTAACTCATACAAGGGGACGAAGGGGACACACACACACACACACACACTGACATTTTTTTTTTAACGTTTTGTCCTGGTGTCAATATGGAGGGACGCTGGGTTATGGTTGAGGAATATAAGTACTTCGCGGCTGCGGCGGAGACCTGTTTCCCCCACACCAAAAAGGAGGTGTTGATCCATCTGGCAAGGCAACAATCACTCTTCCACTGATGTCAAATGCAACACCTCGAATATTTATTGGGAATTACTGAATATTTCAAAAGTCCGTCTGTATGGTAATGACGTGTGCAATATAGACAGCGATACAAACTCTTGTTCTGTACATAACATTTACGGACGTGAATTAGTATTTGGGTGGATCCAGGACCACCATCCTCTGATCAGGGACAGTTTTAGGGACAGTGCTAAGTTTTGCAACTCCACACTTGACACTCTAAATTGCATCGCTCTACAACGGACCAATCAGCATCTGTTCTCCACACCAGGGTATGAAACCTACGACCCTCCCGTACCCGCGCCCCGCCCAACTCCCGGCGCGAGTCAGCGCTGCGCCGCTAAACAGGCGTGTCGTCGCTGTTCTGCGTATCTGGCGTCCGCTTGCCGCCGCCGCCGCCGCCGGTGCTCCCACTTACGGGCGTCTGACGCGCCTCAGAGTAGTCTCCTTGTCTCCTGATGCTGGGTGACGAAAGGCATACAAGTAAATACCGAATTATATAAACAATCCACACCACTCAGATCAGTAACCTAATTGAACGTGCTCTATCACTAATTTCAGCAATAAGAATGGTCGTGTCACCCCCAACACGTATTTGAATACTCCTTCCCGACTCCACCTAGACTGACTCACCTGGCCCTGAACTGGCTGATCCTTTTGGATCCAGAGCGGACGAACTCAGGCTCCTGGTAATCGTCACGATCCTTGTTACGGACGTAGGAGGCATAACAGAGGAGGGCGATGAGAATGGGCAGCAGAACCGCCAGCACCGTGCCCGCCGTGATGCCGCCCTGCATAGTGAGGTATTCCCCCTCGGCTGGGAGTGGAGGGCAAAGCGTGAGTGTGTGGCGGGAAGAAGCGAGTAACAGAAGTGTATATAAGAGGAATTAGAGGAGGAAGTGAAAGGAGTAGAACTATACTTGAGTAAACATACCTTAATATCAAGAGATTAATTATTTATGACCTATCAACACACATACAAAAGAAAAAGACTGCAAGGTAATGAACGTGCAAACCTCACCCTAAACACCTGCATCAATTCCCTGTCCTTGGATGCTGCAACACCACGCATCCTCAACCACCGCTAATCTCCCTCAACTACTCGTAACTGTCACTATAACCAACTGTTCTTTCTTTTCTTCTTCTTTGTACTCATTCACACTCGTCCGCCAGCCTGTCCCTGCCCCCATCAACTCACTCACCCATCCCATGCAGCTTCCCTCAGCGTAGGAATGGGCTGATGGGTGCATGGGGGTGGGGGGGGGGAGGACTCATGGGAAGGAGGATGAGGGGATGGGAGAAGGGGAGGGAACACGATGCAGCAAAAGAAACAAACAGTAAGTTGAGGTTCGTATGGTATGGGCGACGTTAAATGAGTGACCATTCTATTCTAGTGTGTTCATCTTTATTCCTTTCATTTATCAGCACTGCTCCTTCTCAGTCTGCCTTTAAAATAGTAATAAAAGATGACATTGATACTTACTAATATTTATAAAAAAAAAATAGTAGAAAAGACTTGGAAAGACACGTTAAAGAAACATACAAAAACACTGAAGTTTACGTTAGCAAAGCACACACATAATTGTTTACGATAACACAACAGGACGTGATGTCATGTCATGTATTTAAACCTATTTATTATCTAGAGTTAAGTACGTACGTCACACACACTCTTAAATCTATCCATCAAAAGCACATCTAGGCACAAGCCATTATGTAGATCGGGTGAATATCATGAAAAAAACAACATTAATGCTTCTTAAAATCTCTAAACTTGTTTAATTCTCGCCTGTCTGAGTCACGGCGAACTTCCGGTTGAGTTTAGGTTGATCCGTCATCGTTTTGTGACCAATCGCGTCGTTATAACCTGTCCTCTTCGATAGGTTTACAACTCTCTCTTTCTCTCTTTTTCCGTGGGAGTAAAGTCAGCTTTCGCCTCACCCCCTCTACTGGAGATTCACGTGTTTCTCTCTTCCACGTTGAAGTGTTGAGCTGCGTTGGGAGGTGCTCGGCCCAGCGGTGGTGGGCCGAGCACCTCCCAACGCAGAGTGTGGGTCACCTATGAGAGGTATAGCGAGGATGGTAGCTAGTAGGGTTAAGAGTAGGGACTCTGTGAGGTCATGACGAGATTAGAGTGAGTAGGAAAGGCGTGGATCTAACACGTGAAGTGTGAGACGGAGGGTACGAGGTCCTACACGTGGGATTCCTTGTGAGGCTCCTCGTCAAGGTCCCACAACACGTTCTGGAACACGACGGGCTTGTTGTTGAGGGGCTCGTGGGTGTCATACGTGCCGTCGTAAGTAACGGGGACCTTCATGGGGCGGCAGCCGATTGCGTCAAGGGTGGGAGAAGCGCCTGGATACGTGTAGCTGTCGGAGTCGCTGAGTGAGTGGCTGGATGGAGTTTCAGGAAGATCAGAGGAACTGTCATTAGCGCGACCAAGTGGAGCCTCAGTAAGGAGGTTCTGGGGCGGCGGGGAGCCACTGAACACTTCCCTGTGGGTCACTGGGGAGTAGTCGGCGGTTTTGACGGGCGCCATAGGGCGGGAGATGAATGGTCGCGAGGCGGAGGCCGGGGCATGGCGAATGGCGGTGTCGACCTCATTTTGGTGCTTGGATCGCAGGTAAGAAGTGAAGCAGAGCAACCCAATGAGGATGGGCAGCAGGACAGCCAGCACTGTACCGGCGGTGATCCCTCCCTGCATCACCAGGTACTCCGCCTCAGCTGCCGGGAACAGAATCCATCAGTCTGATGCATCTTGTCCGTCCGTCCATCCGTCCGCGCCTGCCCCGCCCTGCCCGGCCCGAAGGGAGGGAGCGGCGTATCCTTAGCTCCAGGAAACAAACTCAACCACAAACAAGCATTGTGTGGCTCCGACATGACGGGTCAATGAGTGTGTGCCGCGCGTGTCTGCCGACGCAAGATTGAAGGGGAGGGGGAGGGGGGAGGGACAGGCGCGGACGAATATCAGGACAACTTCACCATCTCAAAAGTCAGGTGAGGCCCAACACTGTCACTTACCATCCTAGCATGCAACAAAACCTATCACTCCCCATGACATTACCGGGGCCTCCGAAATATACTGGCCTGGGTCTCAAGAAGTCGACGTAGGCGGATTTTCAGGTTTTCAGTGCATTGAAATGTTGTACAGGCCAGTATATTTCGGAGGCCCCGACATTACTCCCCTCCACCCACCTTACAATTACCACTCAGCACGCCTTTCACCACCCCAGCGCCTGACCAATCTGACCTGACCCCAAGCAGCAATAATAACAAGTGTGAGTGTAGTACTTACTGACGCAGGTGGCTTCGCCGTCCTCGGGCCAGTTCCAGTCCCCTGAGGCGTAGCACCAACGGCGCTGCTCACCCAGCAGCACGTAGCCAGGGTCACAGTCAAACTTGACCTCGGCGCCGCTCAGGAAGTTGAAGGTTGACTTTCTGCCGTTAGGGGGCGTTGGTAGAGCACCGCAGGACACCACTAGAAGGGGACACAGACGGGAGGGGATGTTAGTATGTCCACCGCAGCCTCAGGTATTTTTCATTTGTCTACCTGTCCATTGTCTACCTATCGATCTATTTATCTATATATTCACGTGTCATTATACTTATCTAACTATCAACTTCCCTATCGTAAATCCCCGGGCTTTACCTATCTATCTATCTATTTATCTTTCTATCCCCCCTTGTCCTTACTTGTCTGCAGGCCGATTTGTTTGATGTTGACGAACTGGTCTTGGTAATACTTGGTTATGTCTGCGAAGTCCCTGCGAAGCGTGACTACGTAGTCGAAGTGGCACTGGTAGGAGTCCCCGCACACTCTCTTGATCTCGTCAGACTTCGTGGTACTGCGGAGGAGGTAAGGGTCAGGTTGGTAAGGAGGTAACGAGGAAGGGAAGTGAAGAAATATTGAAGTGACTAACACCATCTTACTACTACTACTACTACTACTACTACTACTACTACTACTACTACTACTACTACTACTACTACTACTACTATTACTCACGCATTTATAGACAATACGGGGTCAATAATCCATTCAGGTTCGAAGATAGGGTCGTAGAAATAGTTGCTGGAGCGATAGTTGTCGTGGTTGAAGAGTGACCTACCCACGTCTGTCTTCTCCTTGTCGTCCAACACCCCTGCAAGACGACGAAAAGAGGGGGTGAATTAGGGAGTTGCAAGGGGAGTGAGAGAGGGAATAGGAGAGGAAGCAGAGGAAGGAGAGGGAAGGAGTTTAGAGAAGTGAAGAAAGGAAGATGAAAAGTGAAGTTAGGATGAGTGTTCGAGGGATTGAAATGGATTGGAAAGGAGAGGAATGAACATAGGAAACAGTAGCGGTGAGGGACGGTGGAAAAATCAGTGAGTTTTACCCTATATAACAAAAAAACGATACCAAAATACGTAATTGATAGGGACAAGAACATATAATGTAATCTACTTTGGTTCAGTACCAGGGTTAGTGTTCTACATCAGGGGGGGTTGGGTGTAGGGGGGAAGGGGGTGTTACCTGTGATGTTATGTTGATTCTCTCACCTGTGTACTCGTCACACCTGTTGTTTGACCTTAGAGACACGGGTTCATTCACACACACACACACACACACACACACACACACACACACACACACACACACTTGTACTCACAATGCATCCCGAAGTCTCTGTGAACCACCAGCATGTTGCTAGCCTCGGCAGCGGGACCCAGACTACCGTCGGGCAGCGTAAAGTCATCTTCAGGGTCGAAGGTCCAATTCCCAAAGAGTCCCCGGGTAATGTTCTGGTGGAGGAAGAAATGGAGGGTGAGGAACGTGGAGGAGACGATGGGGGAAGAAAATGTAGCAGGAGATGGTGGGTGAGGAAAATGGAGGAGGAGGAGGAGGAGGAGGAGGAGGAGGAAGAGGAGGCTCTTATCCCACTCTTCTCCTATTCTGATACCTTTCCAACCTTCTCATCTTACGGTCCTTTCCCTTTCATTCACTCCATCCCACTTTCTTTCTATCCTTCCCACTCTTACAGCTCTCAATTTCCCTTTCATCCCACTCAGCCATCCCACTCACCGCGAAGCTGAGAGGGAGGTAGATCCTGGTCCCTAGGAAGCCCCTGTTCTCCATGACCTCCACGCCGGCACCTGATGCGAACATGATCACCACATGACTCTGGTTCAGGATGTTGCTTGGGGTGTACACAACGCACTCTGGCGGCAAAGGAGGAGACATGGGTGTTAGGTTAGGTTAGGTTAGGTTAGATTAGGTTAGGTTAGGTGGGAGGAACATTGAGTAAGGGTATAAAGTTGAGAGAGATGGATAGAACAATGATAAATAAGGGTGTAGGTTAGGTTAGGTTAGGTTAGGTTAGAAGGGTGGTGAAGGGAGGGGTGCAGGTACATCATTTGGTAAAGGCAGGTGAGCGAGGGTTGTCAGGTAAGGGGAGAGAAGGGAAGGAAAGGAAAGGGTTAAGTAGCAGGACTGGCTTTGTGGGAAGAGAGGTTACTGAGTACAAAGGAGAAGCGGTGTTGGCGTTAGGGGAGAATGGAGAGGTGAGGAGAAGGAAAAGGAAGGGGAATGTAATAGGAGGAAAGGAACGGATGGGTGTGTTAGGAGGAAGGAAAGACGGAAGGAAGATCATGCTCTCACCTCTGAATTGCTGGATCTTCTGGGAATACCTATCGAAGTAGACCCGTTGCCCGTCCACGATCACGTCCAGATGGTAGCGCCAGATGGCATCGATGGGCCGCTGGCGAACCTCCACAACAGACGAAATGTTGTCACGAGCTGCACCGGGAGGGAGAGGAAAGGAAAATGTGAATTGTGGGCATGTGGGAGGGTACTAGAGGGGGGAAAAAGGGGAAACAAGGTCTGTGAAGCGAAAAATTGAGGGAAAAATAACGAGTAGATAAAAATAATATAAAAAAAACTAGTGAATTGGGTACAAGTGGTTAATATTAGAACACATATGACCGTTTACACATACACACACATACACCTTTCAGCACTAGTTACACACCTGACACAGCTGTTAGCATGGACCCCTTAGCCTCGTGCAGGTAGTTAGGTGAGATCTGCTCGAAACGGCCCTGTACATCCAGCTTGTGACGCACTGAATCCACGCGGACCAACACAAACTCCCCCTTGCCATTGAAGGTGTAGGGCAGGTCATCGAAGGTGTAGATGTGAGGGTCGCCGAACACAGTGGCTGAAGGACAAGAGGGAAGAGAGGGTGATGGTCAGATTGATGAGGGGAGTTGAGGGGAAAAAGTGTTATGAGGTTAAAGAAAGCATTGATAGGGAGTGGTTTTAGGAGGAGGATGAAAGGATGCAAGTAAAGAAGAGAAAATGTAGTAAGGGGAAAGGGGATGGGAGGAGAGAGAGAAGGGGAATGAAGGTATAGAAGAGAAAGCCAAAGAAGGAAGAAGGTTAAGAAGAGAATGTAGGAAGAAGAAAAAAATCACTGGAAATTAGAAAAACAGAATATTTGAACAAAAAAACAGGAAATAGAAACGAATGAAAAGAGGAAGCTAGACCACAAAAAAAAAAAATATATAATAATAAAAAAAAAAAGAGGGAGAGGGAGGAAAATAAGAAAACAAACAGACCATAACTTCATCTTACCTGCAGAAGGAGGCTGATACCCTACACAGTCTTGAGAGGCGCGCCGTTCAAACCTGTAGGTGACACAGCCGGGGGACTGTTCGCCCTGCCACTTACAACATGTGTAGAACGGAATCACGTCGTGGTACCAGTGGGAGAGACTTGGAACCTGCAGGAGGAGGAGGAGGAGGAGGAGGAATTAGAGAAGATCGAGGTGGTGGTTTTGAAGGGGACGAAGAAGAGAAGGAAGAGTTGGAAGACGAGGAGGTAAAAATAGTGGAAGAGGAGAAGGAGGAGGAGGTAAAAAAAAAAGTGGAAGAGCAGAAGGAGATGTCAGGAGAGAGAGAGTATATGTGAGAGAGATAAAGAGTGTGAGAAAGTGAAGGTAATGAGAGAGTAAGGGCATAAGGAAGAGTACAAGGGCGTGAGGAAGGGTAATACACAGGTAATATACATATATGATAAAACTATTTAACCTAAGGCGTGAGGATCTATGGGCGTGAGTGTGAGGAGGGAGTGCGTGTGGGCGTGTGGGCGTGAGGGTTAAGTACCTTGTTAGCCTCATCGAAGGGGGTCTTTCCAAGGTTGTGGGCGCGGTGGGGGTTGCCGCCCCACATCTTGTCTGCAGTCATCATGAGGTAACCGTCACGATCATAACAACACTGCTGACCCGCCCCGTCCTCACTGTAAAGAAGAAGAAGAGAAGGAACATATATTAGTGGCGTTCATATACCAAAAACAAAAGAAAAAAAATTATATATAAAAAAATAACCATAATGTTGGAAAAAATTACAATAGCATATAAAGCCAAAAATATAAAACGTGTGTGTGTGTGTGTGTGTGTATACGTACTTGGGCAGAGCGGTCCGAACACAGTGAATGGCTCCGAAGTGGTAGTCACATTGTGTATTGCCGTCTTTGTCGCAGGCAAAGTCAGGCAGGAACCTTCCCTTGTCTGCCACCGCTTGTGTGAGGAGGCAGGGACACCTCTCCACCTGAGGGACGGAAGGGGGGAGGGGGGTAGGTGAGGCAGGGATGATGCAATTAGGGAAAAAGTGGTGTCAGGTTATGGAGAGAGAGAGAGAGAGAGAGAGAGAGAGAGAGAGAGAGAGAGAGAGAGAGAGAGAGAGAGAGAGAGAGAGAGAGAGAGAGAGAGAGGAATATATATGAAACTAATGAAGAGTAAATATTAAAATGAAAGATAAAAAGAGAGAAAGGACAAAAATATCTTACAACACACACACACACACACACACACACACACCTCGTAGGCAAAGTTCCTCAGGTTACGATCGTTCTCAATCCATCGGTCACACATAGAAGTGGGCCAACTACTGCCGAAGAGACGTTCCCACTGGAATCTGAAGTACCAGGCGAGGGGCACTGGACGCGACCATACTATCCTGTAGGGGAGGAGGAAAGAATGCGGAATTAAGGGAGGTGAATAAGATGGTAATTTATTTTTTATATCAATCACTTACAACTCTCTCTCTTTCTCTCTCTCACACACACACATACACACACACACACACACATAGTAACACTCACGTAGACTTCTTGAGGCCGTAGGCAAGTTCTGGTTCGGTAAGGTTGATCATAACGATTCCCATTTCAAGGTCGAGGAAATTTCTGTTGTCTCGGTTAGTATAATCAGCCATGGTGAGGGTGTAGTGACCAGTGTTGGGTACACCTTCCTGGGGGGAGAGGGAGGTGAGTGGGATGTGAGTGGGTGGACGAGTGGTGGGAGGAGGAGGAGGAGGAGGAGGAGGAGGAGGAGGAGGAGGAGGAGGAGGAGGAGGAGGAGGAGGAGGAGGAGGAGGAGGAGGAGGAGGAGGAGGAGGGAGGGAGGGAGGGAGGGAGGGAGGGAGGGAGGGAGGGAGGGAGGGAGGGAGGAAGGAAGGAAGGAATGAGCTAAACTGGAGGTAGAGGGAAGTTAAGTGGGTTCATTAAACAGTCTAAACACACACACACACACACACACACACACACACACACACACACATACACAC
>JAPQNM010000047.1:2487623-2497623 GCA_029783475.1 Metacarcinus magister
TTTTAGATAAGTGATATAAGTGTGTTTTTTGGCAGGTAAAGGTGCATTGATTAGGGATGTGTAAGATGATCCATTTGTTGCGACAGGTGAGGAAAAGGTGAGATAGTGTGGCCTTATTCCAGGTGCTAAGCGATAGGTGAAGCTATGGCAGGTTGTATGTAATCAGGTGAACTTGATCTTAATTTAACTGAGATAATTGACTGACTATCATTTCAATGTAGGTTACTGAAACACAACGACGCGTGGACCTCAACACACACACACACACACACACACACACCTGGTTGTGGCTGACCAAGGAGACTCATATTCATACACTGGATTCGCCAAGTATAGAATTTAAAATTTATTTTTTATTCTCTGACTTTTTTATCTCCTTTAATGATACAATACGTCTCTCTCTCTCTCTCTCTCTCTCTCTCTCTCTCTCTCTCTCTCTCTCTCTCTCTCTCTCTCTCTCTCTCTCTCTCTCTCTCTCTTTCTCTCTCTCTTTCGAACGCATGGGTGTTTTTTTCTTCCATTATCATTGTGGAATTCATGCTCCAATATTTAATCAGGTTAGCCAACTATCCATAAAGAGATAAGCCTTACCGTCTTTCAGAACACTCACACACACACACACACACACACACACACACACACACACACACACACAGAAAGAAAAATATAGAAAACCATCTTTAAAAAAATCCAAAAAATTATCGCCATTCTTTACACCATCAACCAGTCTTTACAAAACATTAAACATCAACATTAATACCTTTCCTGACTCTCCTTACATAGCGCGTTATCGAGAGTCGTGCGTGAGTCAGGTCGCTAGCTGTTGGGGCGCTCTTTTATCTTATCTATGGACCATTGATAACGCGAGGGAGCAAGCACCCTCCCACCCCACCCATGTTCCCACGTCCGTCTTCCTTCCTCCTCCACCTCCGTGTTATTATTATCGGTATTGTTGATTCTCTTGCGTGGCCTTTCTAGATTTTGGGTTTTGGGTATGACGTAGTGCTCTCTCTCTCTCTCTCTCTCTCTCTCTCTCTCTCTCTCTCTCTCTCTCTCTCTCTCTCTCTCTCTCTCTCTCTCTCTCTGTGTTATCACCATCAATAATCTTTTGTTTGCCTGCTTCTTTTTATTTTATCATTCTGAAAGCCTTTTATTTCTCATGGAGATATTTCCTTGTTCTCTAGTAGTGTCTTGATTGTTTTTATCTATATGTGGGGTTAGGATAATTCATTCTTACTTTTCCCTTTACAATAAATGCGGACTGACTATAAATTTACAAGTCATGAAGAAAAGTCCTTTAAAATCAGCAGCAAGAGTTCAAATTACGAGTCGGTTTTAATATTCTCTCTTGTTTACGAGTCTAAACTGTAGGAAGGTTTAAAAGCAGAACGTAAAGTGTTCCAGAGCTTACGGAAGGACTGAAGAAACTGTTAACCTTGGTAAGATCAAGTATCAAATGACGAAGATTGAAAAGGTCACAGAGTCAAAGAGATATCAATGATTAATATCAGAATGAGAATTGGCAATGTAATCAAACTCTTTAGGACTCGACTGGTAGGTTTGGGATAACAATAACAGTCAATTGCAGGAACAGTGATCAGGGCAGAAAGGAAATTTTGGATAAAGGAACAAAGAGATGGTTAGTCCAAAAAATTTATGCCATTATTTCAGTTTCAGGTGATGGAAGGCAATGGTAGAACCTTCTGAGAAACTTTCTTTGTTCAGTTTTCTGTACGTCATTATATAGAGAGGCGACATAGATAAAAGGATTGGATAGTGAGAGATAGAGCATTGTGATGAAGGTAAGGGAAAGGATGGGAGAGTGTGCCAGGAAAAGAGAATGCAGGTTTGCAGTCATATGGCACAAAAACAAAAAATCGTCCTAATGAGACCAGCGTTCAAAAGAGAGACGGATGCGGAGAACGAGTGTGATGGGCGGAGGGCTAACGTGAGGGTGTGGTGGGAGAAAAAATCAACCTAGTAATCATGAAAGTCATATATACATCACTCATTTATTCAAACCCTGCAATGAAAGTGGGGCTAAGTGGATCATAGCGGAGTAACCTGAGCTCTAAAAAAAAGATACCGTCGCCACCACAACCTACGCCATCAGCGCCATTACGTGTACAGCCTCAGAGAGTACAAAGTAGAAGGAATGATCCACTCTGGACGCCATACAGGGTTCCAGTGGCTCGTCTTTGTGCGCCTGGCAAAAAAACTGAAGACCGGGACCGTGGAGGAAAGAGGATAGTTTAGGGATGTAACGATGATGATAACTACTTGATGAGACAGTCACGTGGATGCAGGAATGCAGTGTAGTAATTTTTATATCTATATAAGATGTTTGGTTACCTTGATATGAACAAGTTTGTCAACGTAACGAACAACATACCATAGCTTCCTTCTTTTTTCAGGACCGACGCCACCCACTTCAGCCTCTCTTGCTGTTGGTGCTCCAGTTCCTGGTCCTGCGGCGTGGGGTCAACAGCCTGCGTCACGGTGCAGGCCATCACCACCACCACCACAGCCAAGCCCCACCGCTTCATCTTCCTTCGTCCGCCGGCAGGAAGGTCTCCCGGCAGGAGGATCCTCACGGCACGAAGGTTAAGTCACTCCCGAAAGTCACACAGACGAGTCACAATCCTCGTGTTACGGTGTGAGGTGCCTCAACTTTCACCGCTGCCCCATACCTTGAGGGACGAACAGTACTCAGGATGAACAACGAAGCGCGCACTGCGGCACCGTACAACCGACTTGGGCTGAGTATATCCGTTTCGTGCTCACTTCACTTCTTATCTGATAACACTCGTAACGCGGCTGCCAAGTAAGAGTGAGTACGCTGATGTGTCGCCATGCAGATCCAAGATGGCGTCACCTACACCTTCATGCAAAATGTCTTAAGTTACTAATGACAGGTATATTACAGGTGAACCGAGCTCTTAGATGTTAACAAATTATCCCTTAACCTCCGGAACACACAAACATCTAGCGACGTGTTGGTACTATCATAAGCTTCGCCACCAAAGCTTTGTCTGATAACACCTTATCTTCACCGCTGGGGCCCTGATACACATGACTCACAATTCAAAAATGTATCAAACCAAGACAAAACTATTGCTGAAACCCAACCCAACGGCCTATTCAGTGAGGGTACAACTCTACACCTTCCCTGCGGCACCCCACAGCAGGAGCAGCGGTAGGAGGGGGTCACCGCCCCTCTGCAGACTCAAGGGTGGTCACTGGACTAGCCTAGCCTCGCCCCGCCGCCCACCACCAATACGGATCTGCGTAGAGAATGTCAACACCACGAGTCATGGTTACTCCAAGATCCGGGTCATGTAATCCAAATGACTTTAAGAGGATCCTGTGACGTGTGGTATCACCTGAAGCATGAGTTTCCTCGCGTGGCCAACACACATATTTTACAGCTCATGTGATTACGAGAGAGAGAGAGAGAGAGAGAGAGAGAGAGAGAGAGAGAGAGAGAGAGAGAGAGAGAGAGAGAGAGAGAGAGAGAGAGAGAGAGAGAGAGAGAACAGAACGAACAATAATTATAATCATGTTTAGTGCTGAGGTGACCAATAGAGGAGAGAGTTCGGTCCCATTACCTGGTTTATTTATTCCCGGCATGCAAGTCTTGTTTGATATCTGACATCGGCGATACAATAACCTTGCCATAATCTTGACGGTGACAAATACGAGCTTGGAAGAACGCCGCCCACCGCCCTGTCGGAAACTTCAGGCACCGCGACTCAATTAACTTCTAAATCCTAGCGAACTTGCGGCCGCTTTTTCATATAGTGTTTTCATTGTTTATTTCGTGATAGCGTGTTCTTAATCTTCTGTTATTTATTTATGTTTAATACTTTTATATATGTTTTGTGTTGCCTTATACGTTTTGGATGCAGCTTTGGTAATAACGGAGGACTACTGTGTGTTCTGTGTTGTAATGTAGAGGTGTGATGGAGCTTCAATGTATGGTAATAATTTAATCCAATGTTTAAATTCATAGTCAATTTTCGTCTTGTCAAAAATCAGAAATAAAGTTGTGAATTTTGTTACTTCACACGTCAGTCTTTATCCTTACTACTATATTATATCCTATTTGACATCCTGTTGGCAAGATTGTATGTGTATTCACGATGAGTTCATTATAGTTATTAATCCCCATTAGAATGTTATAAGTAAGCCTTGCTAGCTGGTGGTAAACGCCTCGCGAGACACACTGACCCAATGGATATCTTTATCTGATAAAGTGATAATTCAACTTGTAATCAATAAACTAATTTAAAGAGAAAAAATATATTTACTTACGCATTAGCCAAACGTACGTGTATATGATATTATATATGGGAAATTAATGAGACTGGATAACTCACTTAAAAATAATTGCAATACAGATATATTTTAATGATGGAACGATTATCCTTAACAGCAACGCTCATAAAATTATCTTTATCACTACAAACAGGAACTGAGTAATACAATAATTATCATGACACCCTGGCCTCGCACACACCACCTGTACTGACGCACCACAACAGAATGCAACACTTAATTACACCATACAGAACGAAAAGTTAACTCAACATTAACACACACACACACACACACACACACACACACACACACACTTACTCCCCTACAACAATTCACTTGGAAGGCGCTATTTTGGTCTTTATATATATGCAATAGTACTATCACAACGTTTGTCTAAGGTGTGTTATGTAATTCTATATAAGTTATTAACCCATTCAGTTCTTGCGGCACACCATATGTGCCAGCAGCGTCTCCCTCTCCTGTGTTTGCGGCACGACGTCTGTGACAAGATCTTTATATCATTCCCATGCATATACATATGATGTATAGGCCAGTGTAACAACTTTTATCATCATTTACAAATTTCTATTGTCTTATGTATCAGAATTACCGTTCTTATGAGTATTTATGTGATATTCAATAGATAATTTTACGGTACGATGACTGCGGTTTGGCAACACCACCGGCAACAATATATAACCGTCGCTCCGTCGGCCATCAGCGACGGGCTCTTCTATATATCAATTAGATATATCATTAGATATTGGATATTGAAAATATTGGAAATATTGGAAATATCATTGCAGCATCTGATACACCTAATTAAACTGTACAACTGTCATTATGAATATTTGTTTTATAACTAATAATTACGCAGTAAAATTAAACTTAATATTTATATAAAAACATGACTTTCCTCCTCATTTTCCCGAAAGCTATTAGAGATATTGGAAATATCATTGCAGCATCTGATAGACCTAATTAAACTGTACAACTGTCATTATGAATATTTGTTCTATGACTAATAATTACGCAGTAAAATGAAACTTAATATTTATATAAAAACATGACTTTCCTACTCATTTTCCCGAAAGCTATTAGAGATATTGGAAATATGATTGCAGCATCTGATACACCTAATTAAACTGTACAACTGTCATTATGAATATTTGTTCTATGTCTAATAATAACGCAGTAAAATGAAACTTAATATTTATATAAAAACATGAATTTCCTCCTCATTTTCTCGAAAGCTATTAGAGATATTGGAAATATCAATGAGGCATCTGATAGACCTAATTAAACTGTAAAACTGAAATTATGAATATTTGTTCTATGACTAATAAATACGCAGTAAAATTAAACTTTATATTTATATAAAAACATGACTTTCCTCCTAATTTTCTCGAAAGCTATTAGAGATATTGGAAATATCATTACAGCATCTGATACACCTAATTAAACTGTACAACTGTCATTATGAATATTTGTTCTATGACTAATAATTACTCAGTAAAATGAAACTTAATATTTCTATATAAACATAACTTTTCTCCTCATTTCCTCGAAAGCTATTAGAGATATAGGAAATATCATTGCAGCATCTGATACACCTAATTAAACTGTACAACTGTCATTATTAATATTTGTTCTATGACTAATAATTACGCAGTAAAATGAAACTTAATATTTATATAAAAACATGAATTTCCTCCTCATTTTCTCGAAAGCTATTAGAGATATTGGAAATATCATTGCAGTATCTGATAGACCTAATTAAACTGTAAAACTGAAATTATGAATATTTGTTCTATGACTAATAATTACGCAGAAAAATTAAACTTTATTTTATGTAAAAACATGACTTTCCTCCTCATTTTCCCGAAAGCTATTAGAAATATTTGAAATATCATTGCAGCATCTGATACACCTAATTAAACTCTACAAATGTCATTTTGAATATTTGTTTTATGACTAATAATTACGCAGTAAAATGAAACTTAATATTTATATAAAAACATGACTTTCCTCCTCATTTTCTCGAAAGCTATTAGAGATATTGGAAATATCATTGCAGCATCTGATAGACCTGATTAAAATCTACTACTGTCATTATGAATATTTTCACTAGTACTAATAAATACTGAATTTTACTTTTTTTTAAATTACTTTCGTCCTCGTTTTCTCGAAAGCTATTAGAGATATTGGAAATATCATTGCATCATCTGATACACCTAATTCAACTGTACAACTGATATTATGAATATTTGTTCTATGACTAATAATTACGCAGTAAAATAAAACCGTATTTTTATATAAAAACATGATTTTCCTCGTCATTTTCTCGAAAGCTATTAGAGATATTGGAAATATAATTGCAGCATCTGATAGACCTAATTAAACTGTACAACTGATATTATGATATTTGTTCTATGACTAATAATTACGCAGTAAAATGAAACTTAATATTTATTTAAAAACATGACTTTCCTCCTCATTTTCTCGAAAGCTATTAGAGATATTGGAAATATCATTGCAACAGCTGATACACCTAATTAAACTGTACAACTGATATTATGAATATTTTTTCTATGACTAATAATTACGCAGTAAAATGAAACTTAATATTTATTTAAAAACATGAATTTCCTCCTCATTTTCCCGAAAGCTATTAGAGATATTGGAAATATCATTGCAGCATCTGATACACCTAATTAAACTGTACAACTGTCATTATGAATATTTGTTCTATGACTAACAATTACGCAGTAAAATTAAACTTAATATTTATTTAAAAACATGACTTTCCTCCTCATTTTCTCGAAAGCTATTAGAGATATTGGAAATATCATTGCAGCATCTGATACACCTAATTAAACTGTACAACTGTGATTATGAATATTTGTTCTATGACTAATAATTACGCAGTAAAATGAAACTTAATATTTATATAAAAACATGACTTTCCTACTCATTTTCCCGAAAGCTATTAGAGATATTGGAAATATGATTGCAGCATCTGATACACCTAATTAAACTGTACAACTGTCATTATGAATATTTGTTCTATGACTAATAATTACTCAGTAAAATGAAACTTAATATTTCTATATAAAACATGACTTTTCCTCCTCATTTTCTCGAAAACTATTAGAGATATTGGAAATATCATTGCAGCATCTGATACACCTAATTAAACTGTACAACTGATATTATGAATATTTGTACTATGGCTAATAATTACGCAGTAAAATGAAACTTAATATTTATATAAAAACATGACTTTCCTCCTCATTTTCTCGAAAGCTATTAGAGATATTGGAAATATGATTGCAGCATCTGATACACCTAATTAAACTGTACAACTCTCATTATGAATATTTGTTCTATGACTAATAATTACGCAGTAAAATGAAACTTAATATTTATATAAAAACATGATTTTCCTCCTCATTTTCTCGAAAGCTATTAGAGATATTGGAAATATCACTGCAGCATCTGATGAACCTAATTAAACTGTAAAACTGACATTATGAATATTTGTTCTAAGACTAACAATTACGCAGTAAAATTAAACTATATATTTATATAAAAAAATGACATTCCTCCTCATTTTCTCGAAAGCTATTAGAGATATTGGATATATCATTGCAGCATCTGATACACTTAATTAAACTGTACAACTGATATTATGAATATTTGTTCTATGGCTAATAATTACGCAGTAAAATGAAACTTAATATTTATATACAAACATGACTTTCCTCCTCATTTTCTCGAAAGCTATTAGAGATATTGGAAATATCATTGCAGCATCTGATACACCTAATTAAACTGTACAACTGATATAATGAATATTTGTTCTATGGCTAATAATTACGCAGTAAAATGAAACTTAATATTTATATAAAAACATGATTTTCCTCCTCATTTTCTCGAAAGCTATAAGAGATATTGGAAATATCACTACAGCATCTGATAGACCTAATTAAACTGTACAACTCTCATTATGAATATTTGTTTTATGACTAATAATTACGCAGTAAAATGAAACTTAATATTTATATAAAAACATGATTTTCTTCCTCATTTTCTCGAAAGCTATATGAGATATTGGAAATATCACTACAGCATCTGATAGACCTAATTAAACTGTAAAACTGACATTATGAATATTTGTTCTAAGACTAACAATTACGCAGTAAAATTAAACTATATATTTATATAAAAAAATGACATTCCTCCTCATTTTCTCGAAAGCTATTAGAGATATTGGAAATATCATTGCAGCATCTGATAGACCTGATTAAAATATACTACTGTCATTATGAATATTTTCACTAGTACTAATAAATACTGAATTTTACTTTTTTTAAAATTATTTTCTTCCTCGTTTTCTCGAAAGCTATTAGAGATATTGGAAATATCATTGCATCATCTGATACACCTAATTCAACTGTACAACTGATATTATGAATATTTGTTCTATGACTAATAATTACACATAAAATAAAACGTATATTTATATAAAAACATGACTTTCCTCGTCATTTTCTTGAAAGCTATTAGAGATATTGGAAATATCATTGCAGCATCTGATAGACCTAATTAAACTGTACAACTGATATTATGAATATTTGTTCTATGACTAATAATTACGCAGTAAAATGAAACTTAATATTTATTTAAAAACATGACTTTCCTCCTCATTTTCTCGAAAGCTATTAGAGATATTGGAAATATCATTGCAGCAGCTGATACACCTAATTAAACTGTACAACTGATATTATGAATATTTTTCTATGACTAATAATTACGCAGTAAAATGAAACTTAATATTTATTTAAAAACATGAATTTCCTCCTCATTTTCCCGAAAGCTATTAGAGATATTGGAAATATAATTGCAGCATCTGATACACCTAATTAAACTGTACAACTGTCATTTTGAATATTTGTTTTATGACTAATAGTTACGCAGTAAAATGAAACTTAATATTTATATAAAAACATGACTTTCCTCATTTTCTCGAAAGCTATTAGAGATATTGGAAATATCATTGCAGCATCTGATACACCTAATTAAACTGTACAACTGTCATTATGAATATTTGTTCTATGACTAATAATTACGCAGTAAAATGAAACTTAATATTTATATAAAAACATGACTTTCCTCCTCATTTTCCCGAAAGCTATTAGAGATATTGGAAATATCATTGCAGCATCTGATACACCTAATTAAACTGTAAAACTGATATTATGAATATTTGTTCTATGACTAATAATTACGCAGTAAAATTAAACTTAATAGTTACTTAAAAACATGACTTTCCTCCTCATTTTCTCGAAAACTATTAGAGATATTGGAAATATCATTGCAGCATCTGATACACCTAATGAAACTGTACATTTGATATTATGAATATTTGTTCTATGGCTAATAATTACGCAGTAAAATGAAACTTAATATTTATATAAAAACATGACTTTCCTCCTCATTTTCTCGAAAGCTACTAGAGATATTGGAAATATCATTGCAGCATCTGATACACCTAATTAAACTGTACAACTCTCATTATGAATATTTGTTCTATGACTAATAATTACGCAGTAAAATGAAACTTAATTTTTATATAAAAACATGACTTTCCTCCTCATTTTCTCGAAAGCTATTAGAG